>WWET01000244.1:686344-728076 GCA_011038615.1 Limnodynastes dumerilii | reverse complement strand
AATGGTGTAAATAAACAAAAATCAAATGCTCTTTACCTTCTGGCTCCGACTGAGCCTCGGTGGCAGACACTTTGTGTGTTGAGCAGAGGACGGGATGGACGGCTTAGCGCTTGCAGTGTGCACACTGCAGCGGCTGTCTTTAAATCCTTTCTCTTGCTAGCAAAGTTCTTTTTGATAATAAGATCAAGCTAATAGCTTGTGTTCCTAACGCCGGTGATAAGGGGAGATCTCCAGGCACCAATCCAACGCGTTTCACTCGCAGGGTATCGAGCTTCATCAGGGTAGACGTCAGGAATGAATATGTCCTGTATAGGAAGCTATTTATGTGTTTCAGTTCCGTTTTCAATTAAGAGTTGATTAAGATGGACATGTCTGGACCGAGCACTAATTGGTTAAGATAATGGTTTGTTCAATAGTGGTGTAGAATTAGTATAAATTGAGTATAAAATTATTAATTAGATAGGTTAGCGATGGGTAGTGATGTGTGGTTAATGTTAATGGGTGGTTAAGGATGGTTATTGGTAAGAGTGATAAAATTAAATTGTTAATTAAATAGTTAATTAATTAATTGATTAATTAGAATGCAATGAGGGAAATTGGTAGATTGAATGAATGGAATAAATAGGGATAACATTTATAGATGAATAAGTGTATGGGTTTGAGGTTAAATAGTTATGGGTGTAGAGGTTGGGTAGCATGTGATACCAAATTGATACAAAATTGATGTATGAAATGGAGGCTAATTGGTTATACTTTGGGCAGAGATATGAGAGGCAAATACCGTATGTGGGTGAAGGAGTGGTCAGCCCGAATGGTGGAAAAATAAAGGCTGAGCAAAGGAGGGGTAATGGAGGGATATGTGGAGGAGGTTTAGTTAAAGAGAAAGGATCCTAGGTCAAGGTCAATGTTGAGGCCTTTTGGGGTGGATGTCTGTAATGTGTATATCCACTTTGTCTCTTCCTTGGCGATCTTGGCCACATAATCTCCTCCACGCCAGTTCTTTTCCACTTTTTTAATCCCCGTGAAGGTGATTAAAGCAGGATCCTGTTTGTGTTTCTCCATAAAGTGTAATGGAATACTGTGGGTTAAAACTCCTTTCTTTATATTTCGTAAGTGTTCGCAGATTCTGTCTTTTAAGCACCTAATTGTGCGGCCCACATATTGGAGGCCGCAGGGGCATTCCATGAGGTATATTAGGCCTTTGGTGTCACATGTTATTTTGTCCTTGATTTTGAAGGTTTTCTTAGTGACGTTAGATTTGAACTCAGTTGTCGGTTTGGTTGTACGGGTGTTAGTGGTCTTGCAAGCCATGCACTTGGTGCAGTGATAGAAGCCAAAGTTATTTTCTCCTAGCCATGAAGAAGATGTAGTAGGTTTTGGGTGAGTTGTGCTTGGTGCTAGGATGTTCCTTAGGTTGTTTGCTTTTCTGTAGATGACTCTTGGTTTATTTGGGAGAATGGTTTGTAAGGTAGGGTCTTTCAACAGTATGTACCAATGTCGTCTCAGGATATCTTCGAAGGCCTTATGGTTGCTATTGAAGTCTGTAATGAAAAGTGGTTGGGAACTGAAGTCGGTACGTTTTTCATTATTTTCTTTCTTTTCAAGTAGGGTTTTTCTGTTGATAGCCCTTGTGTCCGTGAGTGCTTCTTCGAGTTTCTCTGAGTCGTAGTTTTTCTCGAGGAAGCGGGTCTTTAGGTCGCTGGCCTGTTCCTCAAAATCTTCAAGCTTGGCACAGTTTCTGCGTATCCTTTTGAACTGTCCCTTGGGGATACTTTTTAGCCAGTTATTGTGATGGTTACTGGAGGCTGGGATGAAAGTGTTTACATCAACTTCTTTTATGTGGGTCTTTGTTATAAGCTGGTCATTGTCCACTTTTATCTCAAGGTCTAAAAAGACCACCTTTTCTGTGCTGTGTTCTACTGTGAAGACCAGGTTGAGGGTGTTGCTATTGATGTACTTGGTGAATTCTTTAAGGAGCAATTCTCCTCCTGCCCACACGCAAAAAACGTCATCTATATATCTTCGCCAGACGATAATGTGGTCCCTGAATGGATTTTCGTGTGACCAGATGACGTTATTCTCCCATTGTGCCACAAACAGGTTCGCGTAACTGGGCGCGAATTTCGTGCCCATCGCAGTCCCGCGAACCTGTCTGTAGCACTGGCCTCCAAAGGAGAAGTAGTTGTGCTTCAATATAAACATGATGGAGTCCACCAAGAAGTCTTGTTGTTCTTGTGGGAGTTCAGAGCTGTTGGCTAGTTCCTGGCGGATGTGTTGGCACCCTGCCAGGTGGTCGATCACAGTGTACAGCGAGGTAACGTCGCTGGTGACTAGAGTGTAGTTTTTCTTCCACTCTAGATCTTCAATTACTTTGATGGTGTCTGTGGTGTCCCTTAGGTAACTGCGTTGTTGGGTTACGAGGGGTTGTAGATATTTGTCCACATATTCTGACAGATTGGTGGTGATACTTCCTATACCGGATACAATCGGACGGCCTGGGGGGTGATTTTGGTCCTTATGTACCTTAGGAAGGTGGTATAGGATGGGAAGTCTTGGGTTTGGGTTATATATGTAGTCAAATTCTGCTTGTAATAGGATACCTTTATCCTTTGCTTTCGTGAGCAGGTCTTTGAGTTCCATATTGAATTTGATGGTGGGGTCTTCTTTGAGGAGTTCGTAGGTGGTGGTGTCATCTAGCAGACGTTTGGCCTCTTTGATGTAGTCTTTGGTGTCCATGACAACCGTACCCCCTCCTTTGTCTGCTGCCTTGACGGTGAGGTTCTTTTCTCTGCAGAGATTCTTCATGGCTTTTGTTTCTTTATTAGTAAGGTTTGGTTTTTATATATGGTCCTTCATTTGTAGGAGGTCATCCTCAACTGCTTTTTGGAAGGTCTCCACATAAGCTCCTTTCATATGTTGTGGATAGAACTTAGATTTTTTCTTTAGATTGGAATGGATGAAAGTGGGGTTTTGGGTTTCTTGATCAGAGTTGATCGTGGCACAGATTGGTGGATTGCTGCAGAGATGGTTGTCCTTCTTGAAGGTTCTCCTCTCTCCACAGAGGAATGCTGTAGCTATGACAGAGTGACCATTCGGTTCTTGATCACCTCCCTGACTAGGGCCCTTCTCCACCGATAGCTCAGTTTAGATGGCCGGCCAGCTCTAGGAAGAGTCCTAGTGGTTCCAAACTTCTTCCATTTATGGAAGATGGAGGCCCCTGTGCTCATTGAGACGTTTAAAGCAGCAGATATTTTTCTGTACCCTTCCCCAGCTTTGTGCCTCGAGACAATCCTGTCTCAGAGGTCTACAGACAATTCCTTTGACTTCATGCTTGGTTTGTGCTCTGACATGCACTGTTAAGTGTGGAACCTTATATCGACAGGCGTGTGCCTTTCCAAATCATTTCCAATCAACAGAATTTACCACAGGTGGACTCCAATTAAGCTGAAGGAACGTCACAAGGATGATCAGTGGAAAAAGGATGCACCTGGGCTCCATTTGAGCTTCATGGCAAAACCTGTGAATACTTAAGTACATATGAGTTCTTAGTTTTTGATTTTTAATACATTTGCAAAAATCTTCCCAAAAACTTTTTCACGTTGTCATTATTGTATGTAGAATTTTGAGGGAAAAAATGTATTTATTCCATTTCGGAATAAGGCTGCAATATAACAAAATGTGGAAAAAGTGAAGCGCTTTAATACTTTCCGGATGCACTGTATGTTCTACTCAGGTGGTACTGGACACGCCTCTTCTGGCTGAGTACAAAACATGTCTCCTCTGATTGAGTACAAGACACGCCTCCTTTGGCTGAGCACAAGGCATGCCTCTTTTGGCTGAGCACAAGGCACGCCTCCTCTGGCTGACTACAAGACACACCTCTGGCTGAGCACAAGATACACCTCCTCTGGCTGAGCAAAAGACACACCTCTTCTGGTTGAGCACAAGACACACCTGCCCTGGCTGAGCACAAGACACACCTCCTCTGGCTGGGCACAAGACAAACCTCCTCTGGCTGAGCACAAGACACACCTCCTCTGGCTGAGCACAAGACACACCTCCTCTTGTTGAGCACAAGACATGACTTCACTGGCTGGTACAACAATACCCTGGGTTTACCACCTTGTTCTTGAGAAAGACAATCTCTCCTTTACCCTTGGAAATTATACTTTTATTTGGTGGAAGTCATGGTCGCAAAATGGTTCTTTTAGAAGACACAGCTGAAAGCTAATTTTCAGCTGTCTCGATTTCAAAAAGACCGGCAGTCTTAGGGTCAGGCTGCGGATAGGGAAGTCTTAGGATTAGGCTGTGGGGAAGGGAGGGTTAGGGTAATGGAAGGGGAGGGTTAGAGTAAGAGTTGGGGTTAAATTTATACTTACCATTCCCAGCATTGTCTTCTGACTTGCTGAGATCGATTGCTTTGCCTCTGCGAGGCAATAGCAATAGATTTCCCAGTCAGTTTGGTACTGACGGGGAGAGAACGCCCCTTTCAAAAAAAATTTGCTTTAAGATTCTTGACTGTGACTGTACGATGCCCATTGTAGTACAACTAAGCACACTCACACACCCGCAGCATCTTTTTCTGCACTTGATATTTAATTTCTGAAAGTGCATCCTTTGTGCTCTTGTAGGTCTCCAGTCCTCCTTTCTCCCTCTATATGCCTCCATTACCCCAGTATTCCTCCAGTTCTCTTTTCTCCCCCTGTATGCCTCAAGTCCCCCTTTATTCCTCCAGTTTTCCTATCCCCCTGAATGCCTCTATTCTTCCTGTATGGCTCCAAGTCCCCTTGTATACCTCTATTAGCCATGTATGGCTTTAGTACTCCTTTCTCCTCCTGCATGCCATCAGTCCTCCTGTATGCCTCTGGTCCTCCTTTCCCTCNNNTGCCTCTGGTCCTCCTTTCCCTCCCTGTATACCTCCAGTCCTAATTTCTTCTGCTGTATGCAACTGGCCCTACTTTCTTCCTCTGGAGGCCTCCGGTTCTATTTTCCCTACCTATATGCCTTCAGTCCTCCTTTATCCCTCTGTATGCCACAATATCAACAGGAAAAAGATGGTGGGAAAGTGGAGTTCACTAAGTCTGTCTCATGATATAAAATGTAATAAATATTTATGAGATACAAAGTAAATTGAAATTGGGAGGATTAAAAAGTAATTGTAAGGAAAATATAAAAAAACAGAAAATGATCAAAGTAATGAACAAGTGAATAGATAGAAAAAAGTGCCTATTATTGTAGCCTATTGTAGCTTTAGTATATCTGTTTTCTCTATTATTACACCCCTGATTGGACCTTTGTTAAATTTATAAATGACCTGGACAAAATCGGTCACAGTGCCAAGATTATCACAGGCATTGGGTTCCGTGGGCCACTGCGAAAATGGCATTTTCGAAAATACACAGAGCCAACAGCTAGTTGTTGGCTGTGTCTATTGCGAAAATGTCCCCATTCAGAAATTCACAACGCAGACCTACCACAAGGAGCTGACGGCGACCAGACAGGTTACTGCAGGAAGGGGATGTAGTATAGTAGGGTAGTCTTAGGATTAGGCTGCAGGATGGGATGAATAAGAGAAGGGGAGACTTAGGGGTAGGCTGCAGGGAGGGAATTAAGCCTCTAAGGGGAGATTTAGGGTTAGGCTGCGGGGAGTATATGGGACCTAAAAGGGAAGACTTAGGGTTAGGCTGCAGAGAGGGGATGGAGTCTAAAAGGGGAGACTTAGGGTTAGGCTTCGGGGAGGGGATGGATGGGAGAAGGGGAAGCTTAGAGTTAGGCTACAGAAAGGGAGGGAGCCTAAAAGGGGAGATTTAGGGTTAGGCTGAGGCGGGGAGTTGAATGGGAGAAGGGGAGACTTAGGGTTAGGCTGCGGGGACAGGATGAATGGGAGAAGGGGAGACTTAGGGTTAGGCTGCGGGGACAGGATGGATGGGAGAAGGGGAACTTAGGGTCAGGTTGCAGGGAAAGGAGGGTTAGGGTAAGAATTAGCATAAGGGTTGGGGTTGAAGAAATAGGGACAGACGCCTACCTGTTTGCGGCGGGCCAGAAAGTTTCGGTTCTGTGGTGTCAAAAAAAAAAGGCCTGTTCACAGCGGCAAATCATGTCCCCAGGCAACTCCTTATACTGGTCAAATACACCCCGGTTCTTCATTGACTATAATTAAGAAATCTAATGTTTATAAAACATCACAATTGCTAATAGAAACTAACAATGACCTGGTGACTAACCATAACTACTTTACCTAATTGTAGATCACTAAAATCTTTCATGACTTATTTCTGTGCCCACCACTCATGAAGGGGCATCAAGGCATTTGAAGTTGTGTTGGAAAAGATACAAGATAAAGTGATATTTCTAAGCACCACTAAATCCTCCATTCCACGTTCCTCTCAGTTCACAATTGTGATCTGTGGCCTGACGGCTGTCAAATGACTGTTTCTCAACTTTTCTTTTTAATAAGCTTTTCATTCTTTCTTACCTTTGCTGTCTCTTTTTCTCCCTCCGTCCTCCGCAGTGCTTTATGAATGATGCTGACGTGACCTTAGACCACGTCAGCGTCATGGCGATCTTTAAGCTGCAGCTGCCATAGCGACACATACACAGTGTCTGGACTATAGCTGCTAATAACGTGATTGTTTATTCACTGAGTATGTACCGTGGCTGCACTTTTGCTACAAAAAATAGTATTCCCGGAAATTAAATAGTTTGGGATCGCTAACTCTCCAGACTTCGGACGCTGGTCTCAATTATCAAACTTTAGATACGCCTCTTCTGCCAGAGTCGTCTTCTCTTCTTTGCTTTTTCTTTGTTCTGTGTTCTTCTCTTCTTTGCTTTTCCTCCGCTCTCTCCTCTTCTTTGCATTTTCTCCGCTCTGTCTCGTTCTCTTCTATGCTTTTCCTCTGCTCTGTCTCCTTCTCTTCTTTTCATTTTCTCCCCTCTGTCTCCTTCTCTTCTTTGCTTTTCCTCCGCTTTGTCTCCTTCCCTTCATTTCCTCCCCTGTGTCTCCTTCTCTTCTTTGCTTTTCCTCATCTCTATCTTCTTCTCTTCATTGCTTTTCCTCTGCTCTGTCTCCTTCTCTTCTTTGCTCTTCCTCCCCTCAGTCTTCTTCTCTACTTTGCTTTTCCTCCGCTCTGTCTTCTTCTCTTCTTTGTTTTTCCTCCGCTCTGTCTCCTTCTCTTCTTTGCTTTTTCTCTGCTCTGATTCCTTCTATTCTTTGCTTTTCCTCCCCTCTGTCTTCTTTTCTTCTTTGCTTTGCTCCCCTCTGTGTCTCTCTTCTTTGCTTTTCCTCCGCTCTGTCTCCTTCTCTTCATTTCCTCCCCTCTGTCTCCTTCTCTTCATTTTCTCCCCTCTGTCTTCTTCTCTTCTTTGTTTTTCTCCCCTCTGTCTCCTTCTCTTCATTTTCTCCCCCTTGTCTCCTTCTCTTCTTTGCTTTTCCTCTGCTCTGTCTACTTCTCTTCATTTCCTCCCCTCTGTCTCTTTCTCCTTTGCTTTTCCTCCACTCTGTCTCCTTCTCTTCCTCCCGCCTTGTCCATCCCTTATTAGATCTTGATACAGCTTTGCCTTGCAGCCTCCTCACACCTACAAAGAGGTTACCAGACTCTGTGGAACATGCAGGCAGTCCAAACACAGACTTCCTCACATACATTATGCTCTGAACACACTGTAAGCAGACACAAAGGTTTATATATAAACCAGACACGTGCTGTAAAGATTACCCTAATTAATTCTGTACCAGCAGCACAGATGGCAGGTGGAAATGCGCGGCGTCGCAGAGAGTTAATATCTAAGCGTCTAATCAGCATCCGGCCTTGTAACCCATCAGAAACCGCAAGGCTTTATCCTGGCATATTCGTACCGAGAACCCCCCCCCCCTCCGGGCACACTTTCAAAATTATGTTGATCAGATAAACGTAGAGATACTCATTAGCTTAATTGACGTGATTTGAAATGCAAATTCGTGTAACGATGTAAAAATATTTAGCGACATCTATTTCAGATATACGGAGGAGGGTGGGATCAGGGGAATAGCCCCATTAACAGGTAATAAGATGTTAACTAGTTGGTTAATTTTACTGTGTAGCTATTACCTGTGTATTGGAAATGCAATGATTGTTATTATAAGATGCTACAAAGAGTCGCAGTGGCGTACAAGTAACAGACGCCTAACATGATAAACAAGGTGAGACAGGGTAACACTTAAAATGAGGACACAATACAATTCTGTTAGACCGCCAGAGGAAGAGACAAAGATGAGGCAGGGGGAGGGCAGGACAAAAAAATTGAGAGGCTTGCTCGCCAAAGCTTACATTTTAAGTTGGTGGGAGAGCAGATAAACAAGACAAGACACACTAAGTGAGGAAATAGAAGAGAAGAAAGGAGAGATGGGTTTCATAGAAGAGACGGAGGAAAGATGAGGGACAGGGATAGGGCAAAACTGGGGAGGGGGAAAGAGCAGGGGGGAGGAAGAAGAAGGGGAAGAGGAGGAAGAAGAAAGTCTTGAGTGACCTTTTAAAGATTTTCAAGCTAGGGGTATAGCCTGATGGGTTGTGGGAGAGCTTTCCAATGAAGAGGGGCAGCACAAGAGAAGTCTAGAATGCTGGCGTGGGACATAGTGATGAGCTGGGAGGAGAGGCAGTGATTGGCTGAGCGAAAAGGGCAAGCGGGAGTGTGAGTAGAAATATATCAATGACCTAACCTGTAGCAGTAATCGGCGAATGATAGTACATAACGTGTTCTCTAAAATAACCCCCTTCACGTGAATACCGGGTATATCTGTGCTCTTGTCAGTGGTGTAACTACTGCGGATCCTGGGGCTGCAGGCCCTGTATAAGAGGAGGGGAACAGTTGTCAGTCTCTCATGCTGCACCCATGGAGGACACGCTCTGAGCTGCCAGTGGTTGGCAGCTTAGGCAGCAATTAGCATTCAGTCTTAGAGGTCTGAACACAGTTTAGAATTACATGGCTAGCAACTGACAGCTTAGCTCTGTCCTCTGTCGGCAGAGTGGGGAGGGGGGCCCGTAGTTGGCAGAGGACAATTCTAAGCTGTCAGCCACCATCAATGTGGTGGCAATTTAGCCAGCGAATCGACGCACATCGCCATGGTCTTTTTGGAGAACCCCAATTGCCGCATTCACTAAGGGGCGCTTAATGCAGCGATTTGTAATTGACAGCAATGTTTGGCAATTTTCAAAGCTTCAAATACCACAATATAGTTTAAAATCATAGGACCGGATTCACAACACCAAATTGTTTTTACTTATGTGCCTAGTTATCCGTTTATAGCTATTAGGCATGAGTAGTAACTATTTTACTCTATCTACATAGCATTTCGTTATGTAGATTGCTAGCATACGGTCTTTTAAGAGCATGGTCTCCGCGTTATGTATTGTGCTCTTAAAAAAATGATGTTAACAAATTATTGACCTCTAGCATGCCGTGGGCACAAGGCTTCTCACTGCAAACTGCCGAAAACTGATGACAATTGTCTCTTTATTGCCGCAAAGTGATCTGTTGAAAGAAATAATTTCGTCTGCATTGCCATTTTAGATTGCATTCATTCTCAATGTGTCAGTGCACGGAGGGATTCCTACAATAATATACTTTTGCTTCATGGGTCTTTGCTTAGAATGGCTCATTTTTGGAAAGGCCCATTTTATAACAGCCAGTTGTAAACTGGCTGATGTATCGATTGATTCTGCCTCATCGAGGAGAAGCAATCGATCCACCAAAGAACGAAGATTGAGCAGCAAATTGCGAGTATGAATGTAACGCCAACCCTTACCCTTACCCTAACCCTCCCCTTTCATTACCCTAATTCTAAACCTCCCCTTCCATTACCCTAATCCTAAATCTCCCCTTCCATTACCCTAATCCTAAATCTCCCCTTTCATTAACCTAACCCTCTCCCTAGACTCCCTTCTCTGCAGACTGACCCCAAGACTCCCTTCCCTGCAGCCTGACCCTAAGATTCCCTTCCCCGCAGCCTAACCCTAAGACTCCCTTCCCCGCAGCCTAACCCTAAGACTCCCTTCCCCGCAACCTAACTCTAAGACTCCCATCCCCGCAGCCTAAACCTAAGACACCCTTCCCCACAACCTGACCCTAACCCTCTTCTCCCCGCAGTATGACCCCAACACTTCTTTCCCCACAGTCTGACCCTAAGACTCCCTTCGCCGCAGCCTAACCCTAAGACAGCCCTTCTCTGCGGCTAACCCTAAGACTCCCCATAGACCTGTTAAACTCCCCGCTGCAGTTTCCGAATTAATGAAAGATTAAGTAAGCTAAAAAATAAATTCAGCATATTTACCCATTCTGTAAAGAAAGTTTCTAATCAGTAATTTTTTTTTCCGAAATAAAGACTTCCAAAATTAAGCTTCCGGCTGCCTTTATTTCAAAAACGGAACTTTCGTTCTTTAGACTTTGTCCCATAAGATCCGCGTGCTTTACGGTTTCTCTTTGAAGTATCCTGCTAGAGTTAAACTAATCCTCTCCTGCTCTCCGCAGAAAACATTGCCTTTCAACTTCTGTGCCCTCTTCTTCCCGGGCCTGGCTGTCACTTCGTGAGGTGCCTGTACAAGGCAAAGCCACAACAACATATTTTATTCATCAGAGACAGAGAGATATCATTTCTGATGATAAATCATCTGCACGCGAGCACTCGGAAGCTGCTCCAAAGAAACATTGATTTCTTCAGCTCCTGCCTGGGGTCATGCTTCTCCAAGCTATGAGGGGACAATATAAGCCTCTATTATGTATATATGAATAGGTAATTGTGCACTGCATACAATGAGACCAGGTGAAGCCTTGTGTGGGTGGATGCATTAACAGCAGCACACAACAGTAAATATAATATATATGTATGTGTATGTATATGTATCTATATATCTATATCCAAGATGGAGGTTGCTCAAATCAATCTATAAGTTAATGATACAGATAGTACACTGCTCAAAAAAATAAAGGGAATAACTAAAATAACACATCCTAGATCTGAATGAATGAAATATTCTAATTAAATACTTTGCTCTTTACATTGTTGAATGTGCTGACAACAAAATCACGCAAAAATTATCAATGGAAATCAAATTTATTAACCCATGGAGGTCACCCTCAAAATTAAAGTGGAAAAACACACTACAGGCTGATCCATCTTATTTAGTATAACATGTAGCATTAATACTTAGTGATCGTAGATAGCAAATAAGCAAGAGCCAACTATTGTTATGATAACTCTTATAATTAAGGTAATGTTTAGACCCTACCTCCTTCTGATGATTAACAGTCTGCTTAGTACCCCCCTCCACCTTCACCATTAAGTCTAAATAACAGATACTGTGTTGACTAAATAAGTGAATTTTAACCCAAAATCATTATTAAGGTGGTGCGCGAAGTGATTAATCAAAAGTGCATCCCCATTCCAAATAAAAATTAAATCATCTATGTATCTGCCATAGAGCACCAGATTTGCCCCAAAGGGGCCATTCCAGATGTATTTATCTTCGAATAGCCCCATAAATAAGTTGGCATAACTTGGGGCGAATCTGGTGCCCATTGAAAATAAAATTATTGCGTTCTAATATAAACAATATACTATCTAACAGAAACTTACGAAGTGCTTCTGATATATGTGAATCCAGTTGAAAAAAATGTTCAATGGCACTGATCCCCAAATCATGCGGGATATTGGAATACAATGATTCCATGTCGCACGTAATGATGTGATAATTAGGTTGCCAATCAATTTTTTCTAACCATTCTTATACAAAGGTCTGTTGCTGTTAATAATGCTTTTTTTTAAATTTCCCCACTGCTCCTGTACTCCTTTTATGTGCCTCCACTCTGCCAAAGAATCACTTACACATTTCCCCATTTCTACAAAATCTGCCTTCCTAAAGTCTAGCACCCTCGTTTTCGTGTGGCACACTTCTCTCCCAGTCATTATACTAAACCAGTTTAGTTGGTACTAACTCTAAACGTTAGAGTCCCAATTGTGGGTCATATATCAAAAATCTTTCTAAACTGAGAGCTCACCTCTTATGGAGATCCCCAGGTCTCCAAAACTGCCACTCTGAGACTGCACCCCCTCACAGCTGCCATCTCAGACATGCTTTAAAACATACTTCCAAAGTAGAGATTGCTTCAGATCAGTTTATATACTGCAGGTGCTCAAGGCAAGGGTTATTTGCACAAAAAACAAAACATGGCCTGGCACTTTAGCCATTACCCATTGACTAATCATGATCTTTTATCTTTAAAATAAAAGTCAGAGAATTAGTTACAGATATCTGAAGACATGTGTTTAAGCCACCCGCCACTTACAAGGCTTCTCTGTTGGGTGGTCCTAACTCTGAAAATCAGAGTCCCAACTATGGGTTATATATCATATATTTTTCTAAATTGAGGTCCCCAAGTCTCCAAAACAGCCACCCAGACACACTTTAAAACACACTTCCAAGATAGAGGCTGCTCAAATCAATCTATAAGGTAATTATACAGCAGGTGCACAAATCAAGGGGAGTTAACTTTATTTACGTGCATTATTTACTTGGACTATACACACGTAAGTGCCTAATGGACATACATGTAATCGCACTTGGGTACATACTCACGTGGAAATCTACAGAAAAGTGGGTGGGGAGACGCATTTAAATGAGGCGTGGTTATAAAGAATCGCATGTACGGATGACATATACGCTCGTAAGTACACACGTAAAGAACAGAGTGGTCTATGGACTCGTAAGTCCCCGACAGCACATCCGGGAGAGGGGAGTGTCAGGGTTGTTGGTGGGTATTACCTTGCTACGTGCATGCGTATAATTGCGTACTTTTAAAAAACGGATCTCTGAATCCGGTCCATAGTTACAATAAATGGTGGTTAATAATTTGTAGGTGACAATAATTGACTCACAGTTGTTCTATCTATATACACTTAAAAAATAATATCATTCTGTATTGATAATTGCATACAGTTTATTATACCCTAGACAAATGCATCTTAGAAAGACACAATTGGTAGATATAATATAATGAAATGGTGCAAATTGATATGAAACATCATAAATAAGTCTTAAACCTTGTAGACCTTAGGGCTGTTGGCCATGGCAGGAAACAATGACTCCTGAATGGTGCTATATCATCCCACCAAACATAGTTGTGATTGGAACACATTCCTATAGGTCAGTGGTGGCCAACCTTTTACATACAATGCGTCAATTTGATTCACATACGCGTTCAGATGCGCCATACAACTCGAGCACTTTTCGTGGACTGGCCGATAGGTGGAAATAATAGAGCGAAAGGCATAGTGATGGTAATTTTTGCATATTTTTATGCAATTATTGCTTGCAACGTATTACTTGCAGTATAACTGATGATCATTCCGTACAGGTGGAGAATATGGAATCATAAAAATACGTTTATTTACCCAGAAAGCATGTATCTTAGAATTTTATATATTGCTATTTTATTGCATTGAGAGTACTATTTATCCACAGCGCTCCCCTCCACAATATATTTAATATGGCTGCTGGCATCATTAAGTATTAAAAAGTAAAAAAATTAGCTTACCTTTCTTCCGACTCTCCTGCTCCGGGTACAGTTTTTTTTTATGGATAGGTGAGTGTGCCAATTGGCATACTCACCCGTTCATTTGCGCAGGATCAGCTGCTGACAGTTCCGGAGGTGAGTAACCTCTCCGGGGACTTTTAGTGTTGTGGGGGGCAGGGGTTAGGGTCAGGCTGCTGGGAAGTGGGTCTTAGTGTTAGGCTATACGGAAGGGAGGGTTAGGGTCAGGCTAGGAAGAAAGAGAGGGTTAGGGTTAGAATTAGGGAAAGGGTTGGGGTAGTTTTTAGCCTTAAGTTTCGGAGCACTGAGTTCGAAACTGGCAGGGAGAGAATGGCCCTATCAAAATAGGGGGGACCCACACCCTATAGGCGACTTGAGCATATCCCATAAACCTTTGGTAAAACGTATGCCTGGCTTAACCTAAATGTCAATCTAATTTGGTGGTCCCCTCTGTATCAGATAAGGTTTTATTGGATAGGGCATACCTTCGAACTTGTGCCCCAGTCTTAATCTCAACCAGAACAAATATTATATTAGAGCAGTTAAGTTATACAAAGCATAAACTTATCATCTGCTTTATAAGTATTAAAACATCTAACAAGGCTTTTGTTACACGTTGTTACGTAGTTACTTAAGAGAGTCACCAGCCCTAAATAAATGAATTCCTATTAAACAGCGGCAACTGCCAAAAGAATTCACAGAGGCAACTGCCTTAGGGATTGAAACTATTATTTTAAATACAACGATTTGTACGGACTGAAAGAAGTCATGTCGGAGGGTCAAGTTTTTAAAAACAAATATGTTAAACCCCAATATCATTATCAAATATACTCCTATCTCATTTAAATTCCTCAAAATGTATATTATTTTTCCACATTGGTATTAATTACAAGTATATTCCAAGCCTAACATATTAAACACAATTTAATTAAATCGCTAAGGCACAAACTAACACAATGCAATTTAATTAATGCCCCCAGGTAAACAAAATGTCTCCAAATAAAAAATAAACAATTTCAAATTAATATTCACACCTCCAAAACTAATTAACACCTATTACTCTAATAGGATGCCTGGAAATTATCCTGTATATCTTGATTTGTTTATTAGAGGACTAGTTGACATGTTAAGATAATAGAAATTATATTTTAGAACATGGTTTAATCAGCTAACCAGTGGTGCACATAGGACCGGCAGCAAGAAAAATCCCCCAAGGGCTGGAGACATCATAAGTACAGAAACCATGGCTTACAGACAACGGAGTAGAAGCTCCTCCCATGATGTACAGCGGGGGTGGTGTCCGAGCGTGAGTCAGCTAACCAATCAGCTCTCATGTCCCTGAGAGCTGATTGGCTAGCAGTACAAAAAAAGCCCCACTGAAAAAGGATTAGCTTATCAACTGAACACACAAGTCGCTGCCGGACCGGTGCCCTAGGCAGCTGCATAACCTATGACAGTGCTAGCATGTATGTAAGTAAGTAATAAAGCTACTGTAGATTAGCAGCAGTCTCATGCACTGTTTTATGTCCCACTTTAACTGAGACTATTAAACCTCATACAGAAATTAGCTCAGAAATGATGTGTTGTGGTCTGAGCCGTACAGACGCTTTCCTCTGATCTTATGAAACACCCCTGGGGCAATGATATTATTCACCAATTTATTCAGGGCTGGATATGTTAGGATATGGAGTTGGATGGGGGGGAGGGGGAGATAAGTTGTGTGACTGATATAACAGTGCCATGTAAATGGCTATTAGGCGAGAAAGGAGCTGTGTAGAGAGAACTGTATCATTTCCGCACAGCAGCGTGTACAGTGCGTGTCCAGCCCGGACAGACGCGCCCTCCTGATGAAAATCAATACGTCTTACGGGCGCTTCTGTGCAACAAAGGTGTTGGACACAGGAGAAAGGATCTTGTCATTTACCTTGATATTTTTTTTTGTGCCTTATCTATTCATGGCACATTTTTTTTTATAATCAGGTACATCGAAAAAGGACATAAAGGACCCGAGCTAGAGATGTACAGATGAATGAATGAATGGAGCATGGAAGAAAATGTCACGCTGCCATCCAAAGGCAACACGTAACACTACTGCTGGATGGCTAAGCGTGTACAGCACATAGAGTATGGGCACAAAGGACCTGATTAACATCCAAGAGGCTGCCGCGCATGTGTCATCATAGGCCCAGACCCTGCCCCTCCCCGCACTCTTTACGTAGTTACGTAGAGGTCCGTAGTTATGCTCCCGAAGCTGGGAGTGCACGCCCTCTGCACTCCCTACAGGGCCGTATTCAGAGATCCGTCTTTGAAAGGTTCGCAATTATACGCACGGACGTTGCAAGGCAAAACACATGACACTCCCTTCACACGGACGGGTAAATTTAGTTACTACGCATGCGCAGTTCATCCGATCCTAAAAATACGCACAGAACTTCCCGCAAAAATGGATCTCTGAATACGGCCCTCCTACCTTAACTTTTACGACTTGTAACAGGGCTTCTTCCACCCCCACATTAACATGGCTATCTCCGTCTATATGGGGATTTTATTTTCATTTTAAAAATGATTTATATGGAGCCACATAACATCTCCTAATACTCTAGCAGCGACTTCCAAACTTTACAATCGCGATTCTGAAATTGTAATGCACAAGTCAGAAATAGATTTTGGAGCGTCAGCTCCCTGGACTTACACCTGACCTTTGTCTGGTGCAAATACTTTGACGTTAACGGCTCTTATTTCCATCTGCGTTCCGGCCTGGATCAGGTGCAGTTGCTTGAGCCCCTGCCCTTACTGAACACTGTTTACGTGTCTACTCCACTCCCTTTCTAGGACACACCCTTCAGAATGCAAGCTACCGCAAAGTTGCGTTTGGGTCTGATTGGATGCTCGTTTCTCCACATGCGCTGTGAAGAGTCACGCCGGTATACGCTGTATGAGCAGGTGTAAGCTCACCTCTGGATCGAGCCTAAAATAAGGATTTAGACACCTGTTCTGTGCTTCCAAATATTGTAAACGTTGGATTCGCCATAGGGATAGAGTAACATCATGAAGGACAATCAACTTCTGTTCCTGGTACCTGGAATGGAACTCCAGAGGATAACCTGGAAGGCTGAGTCTGAGCGCATCGCCATCGTAGCAATGAAAGGTTGGTGTTTGGGGAGGCGGATATTGGGGTATTGTGACATTGGGCAAAGAACTTCATCTGGATTATCAGTTGAACTAAACAATAGCACAGTATTTGGTGTAACGCTCTACACCTGCCCAACCGGTGGTATAACTGATAACATAGGTATATCTCAGTGAGTAGCACTTGTCTCACAGTGTTGAGGTCATGAGTTCAATTCCCAGACTAGGCTTTATCTGCGTGAAGTTTGAATGTTTTCCCTGTGTCTGTGTGGGTTTCCTCCCACTCTCTAAGAACATGCTGGTAGGTTAATTGGCTGCTGAATAAATGAGTCCTAATGTGTGTGTGTGTGTGTTTGTGTTAGGGACCTTAGTATGTAGCTCCAATAGGGGCAGGGACTGATGTGAATATCCAACGTTCTCTGGAAATCGCGGCGGACACTGTTCATACTTCTCTACTTTTCCTCTTTATATGAGACTCTCTTGATTGGTGGCCTGGAAAAGGGGCAGGCCTTTTGGAGTTTTGACCAAATATGGCCACTTGTGGGTGGAAATGGGAGTAGTTTGGACAAAACCTGGGTGGGACTAATTTTGTTCCATTTTCTGCATTCTCTGTGCTTGGAGCTACGCTGCGTATAATCGCAAGCTCTCCAAAATACGCACAACTCCAGACCAGGTCCATTGTTTGCGAAACAAACATTTATTTTGTGCAGCTGTGAACCAAAATACCATTATTTTCATGTTTACTTTCACGTGTAGACAAGAAACGGCGGCTGGGGCGGATAAGGCTTTAATTAAGATATACAAATATAATTGGAAAACCTATTAAACCGAGACCATTCCCTGAGTACACAGCTTATGAATGGAAGGTCAGGGAGTCAGAGATCACCGGCTTCAATAAGAGAAGATCACATTTATTATTGATATATGAAAAATAAACAGGTGGAGACGTCAAGCTCAATAAAATATGTAAGAGAGATCAAAGTCAATTTATTAATCCTGAGGGGATGCTAAGGGGATTGGGGAGAAAACAGTATGAAAGTGAACCTTTACCTATAATACAGCACATCCGTCTATGGAGATGATTCAGGGCTAGGTGTAACAGCGCAGAAAGGTGCAAACACCAATCAAATTATAGCTCTCACTTTCCTATTACGTAATGGAGAATGTCAGCTAGAATCTGATTGGTTGCTCTGGGCAACATCTCCACTTTTTCTTTTCAGCTTTTTGCCAGGGAGACCTGTGTACACAGTCTCAGGTGCAGTGGCTTATACTCTGCTGTAGGTGACGGTGGAGGTCTGCGGGTGCAGGAAGGAGCCACCAAGGTGAGTAAAGTGGGCGTCAATGGTGCCTTCAGCCCTATTGGTCTCACCCTAGTTATACCTCTGCCCCTAAGTAGGATGTGGGATGTCGTCACTACAAAAGACTATTTTCAACATACCATATTTCTCCAATGCAGCGTCAACACCTGTGATTTTTTGGCAGTTCAGATATCGCTGACACCGCGAGTAATCAGGATCCAATTGCTCTAATGGCAATAGGTAGTATTTTTCCCTAATCTTTACCCAAACCCTATCCCTATATCAGTCTAACCTTAACCCTCCATGTCCCGCAGCCTAACCTTTCTCTTCCAGCAGCCTGACCTTAACCCTCCAAGTCCCGTAGCCTAACCTTCCCCTTCCAGCAGCCTATCCTTAACTCTCCATGTCCACAGCCTAACCCTAACCTTAACCCTCCATGTCCCTTAGCCTAACCCTCCATGTCTCACAGCTATCCCCTTCGAGCAGTCTAAACTTAACTCTTGATGTCCTGCAGCCTAACCTTCCCTTTCAACTAACTGCAGCCTGTAGCAGTCTGTCCGTAGCCCGCCAGAGCACAATTCACTATTGAGAACAGGTACCTAGTCTTATTGGAAGAAAATACATTTGAGTCCGGGCTCCTCTTCTTTCATTGTTAAAGTGTTTAGCTGCAGTGCATATAATCGTACGCACAGAAACGTTAATCAACAATCAAAACGACAGCATACCAGAATTTTGAATAGACAACAGTCCTGAACATTAACGCTTAGTCATGAACTAGCTCCATTAAGAACAATATATGTGAAATGTAATGTGGTCTTAAAGTGTTAACTAGCACAAACCCGAGTCCAAAGCATTGATGTGATTAAGCCCTTTAGCAGACATCTAATGGTTTTATCCCGGCTCTCCTGGGAGATCTGTTGCAATACTACTTCCAGAGTGCGAAGCTCTACCCTATTCACAACCACTTTATTATCCAGATTTCCTTCCTATCACATGATTTATATAAAGCTGGACGCTTTCTCTCTCCATAGTAATATCCCATCAGTCCTGGTAGTAACACTGCTTTGTGACTGATCATACAGAGTACTGAGCACTGTTACCATACACCCTGTCTCTCTCCATAGTAATATCCCCTCAGTTCTGGTAGTAACACTGCTGCTCCATCGTGTGATGTATAGCAATTGCCCTTATGTATCAAACCCAATGTTCTATAGAGTGTAAGCTTGTGAGCAGAGCCCTCTTACCCACCCAGTCTGTTTGTTACTTACCACCTAATTATGTTATAATGATTGTTAAAATTGTAAAAGTGGTCCATAGCAACCAATCAGATTATATCTGATATTCTCAAGTATGTAATAGGAAAGAGAGAGCTGTAATCTGGTTGCTATAGACAACATCTCCACTTTTCCCTGTTAATGCGTGTGCAGTTGGTCTGTGGCTACACAATATGAAAGTATAGATATTTTAATGTGGATCAGGTCCAGAATATTTAAGGTTCTTCTGTTTGGCAACCAGCTACATACAAGAAGTCTGCCGCGACGCTTGCAACCCCATCTGCAACGACACTGAAGATCCATTAATGGATCGCTGTGCGATCCCAAGTTCTGTACCTGTGAAGGGAGACCCCTCCCCCCTGTATAGACGGACTCCTCAATCCAGGACTCTACCTTAAATGTTACACACCGCCCCCCACGGAAAGTGTGTAACAGAGAATTGTATGCAAGAGCCTCACCTAGCCCTTATGGAATGATTTGAATACAGCGCCTCTCCCTCACCCTGCGTACACGGATCCAAATCCTACAGTGCGTGCACGCAAGTGCTGTTATGAAAGGTGGACATTTCCCACAAACAGAGGGCGTAAAATGCCCACATTCCGTAATTCGCGATCCTCCCTGGCTCTTAATTCATATCTGCCTACAATTTTCTCCATTAATTGTACAATATAAACTTTTATAGTGACATATTTCTCCTTGTAACGAAATATCAGAGTGTAGATTTATACACGCTCCAAATATTTACATTTATGCTGATAATGAGACAAGTAAGTGATTTCTGTGAAATGAAAGCAAACAGGCGCTAACATAACCATGTATTTACCTTATTATCCAATTTGTGGCACCAATTATACATCCGTTTCCACAATTACCCAATCAAGGGAATAAATAAAGCGATAATTTCTCTATTTAAACCCCATGACATTTACTAATGATTTGGAAAATGGAAGCTGTCCTAAGACGCATTGCAGTACTGGTAAGAAGCCGGAACTGGGCGCAGCGTATGTGTGAGGTCAGAGCGTTTGCTGTCCAGAAATAAATCAGATTTCAAATTTTTTTCTCAACTCCTTTGCAATTTAAGTTAAATTGCAGACACTTCCTCACAGTGCATGCACAGAGATGTGTGAGAATCTGTGCTTATCAGAAGAATGCCTTATCAGAAGAATGTCATATCAGAATGCCTTATCAGAAGAATGCCATATCAGAATGCCTTATCAGAATGCCTTATCAGAAGAATGCCATATCAGAATGCCTTATCAGAATGCCTTATCGGAAGAATGTCTTATCAGAATGCCTTATCAGAAGAATACCTTATCAGAATGTCTTATCAGAAGAATGCCTTATCAGAAGAATGCCTTATCAGAATGCCTTATCAGAAGAATGTCTTATCAGAATGTCTTATCAGAAGAATGTCTTATCAGAAGAATGCCTTATCAGAATGCCTTATCAGAATAATGTCTTATCAGAATGCCTTATCAGAAGAATGTCTTATCAGAATGCCTTATCAGAATGCCTTATCAGAATGCCTTATCAGAAGAATGTCTTATCAGAATGCCTTATCAGAAGAATGTCTTATCAGAATGCCTTATCAGAATGCCTTATCAGAAGAATGTCTTATCAGAATGCCTTATCAGAAGAATGTCTTATCAGAATGCCTTATCAGAAGAATGCCTTATCAGAATGCCTTATCAGAAGAATGTCTTATCAGAATGCCTTATCAGAAGAACTTATTATAAGAATGTCTTATCAGAATGCCTTTTTAGTAGAATGACTTATCAGTATGCCTTATCAGAATGCCTTATCAGAAGAATTTATCAGAATGCCTTATCAGAAGAATGTCTTATCAGAATGCCTTATCAGAAGAATGTCTTATCAGAATGCCTTATCAGAAGAATGTCTTATCAGAATGCCTTATCAGAAGAATGTCTTATCAGAATGCCTTATCAGAAGAATGTCTTATCAGAATGCCTTATCAGAAGAATGTCTTATCAGAATGCCTTATCAGAAGAATGTCTTATCAGAATGCCTTATCAGAAGAATGTCTTATCAGAATGCCTTATCAGAAGAATGTCTTATCAGAATGCCTTATCAGAAGAATGTCTTATCAGAATGCCTTATCAGAAGAATGTCTTATCAGAATGCCTTATCAGAAGAATGTCTTATCAGAATGCCTTATCAGAAGAATGTCTTATCAGAATGCCTTATCAGAAGAATGTCTTATCAGAATGCCTTATCAGAAGAATGTCTTATCAGAATGCCTTATCAGAAGAATGTCTTATCAGAATGCCTTATCAGAAGAATGTCTTATCAGAATGCCTTATCAGAAGAATGTCTTATCAGAATGCCTTATCAGAAGAATGTCTTATCAGAATGCCTTATCAGAAGAATGTCTTATCAGAATGCCTTATCAGAAGAATGTCTTATCAGAATGCCTTATCAGAAGAATGTCTTATCAGAATGCCTTATCAGAAGAATGTCTTATCAGAATGCCTTATCAGAAGAATGTCTTATCAGAATGCCTTATCAGAAGAATGTCTTATCAGAATGCCTTATCAGAAGAATGTCTTATCAGAATGCCTTATCAGAAGAATGTCTTATCAGAATGCCTTATCAGAAGAATGTCTTATCAGAATGCCTTATCAGAAGAATGTCTTATCAGAATGCCTTATCAGAAGAATGTCTTATCAGAATGCCTTATCAGAAGAATGTCTTATCAGAATGCCTTATCAGAAGAATGTCTTATCAGAATGCCTTATCAGAAGAATGTCTTATCAGAATGCCTTATCAGAAGAATGTCTTATCAGAATGCCTTATCAGAAGAATGTCTTATCAGAATGCCTTATCAGAAGAATGTCTTATCAGAATGCCTTATCAGAAGAATGTCTTATCAGAATGCCTTATCAGAAGAATGTCTTATCAGAATGCCTTATCAGAAGAATGTCTTATCAGAATGCCTTATCAGAAGAATGTCTTATCAGAATGCCTTATCAGAAGAATGTCTTATCAGAATGCCTTATCAGAAGAATGTCTTATCAGAATGCCTTATCAGAAGAATGTCTTATCAGAATGCCTTATCAGAAGAATGTCTTATCAGAATGCCTTATCAGAAGAATGTCTTATCAGAATGCCTTATCAGAAGAATGTCTTATCAGAATGCCTTATCAGAAGAATGTCTTATCAGAATGCCTTATCAGAAGAATGTCTTATCAGAATGCCTTATCAGAAGAATGTCTTATCAGAATGCCTTATCAGAAGAATGTCTTATCAGAATGCCTTATCAGAAGAATGTCTTATCAGAATGCCTTATCAGAAGAATGTCTTATCAGAATGCCTTATCAGAAGAATGTCTTATCAGAATGCCTTATCAGAAGAATGTCTTATCAGAATGCCTTATCAGAAGAATGTCTTATCAGAATGCCTTATCAGAAGAATGTCTTATCAGAATGCCTTATCAGAAGAATGTCTTATCAGAATGCCTTATCAGAAGAATGTCTTATCAGAATGCCTTATCAGAAGAATGTCTTATCAGAATGCCTTATCAGAAGAATGTCTTATCAGAATGCCTTATCAGAAGAATGTCTTATCAGAATGCCTTATCAGAAGAATGTCTTATCAGAATGCCTTATCAGAAGAATGTCTTATCAGAATGCCTTATCAGAAGAATGTCTTATCAGAATGCCTTATCAGAAGAATGTCTTATCAGAATGCCTTATCAGAAGAATGTCTTATCAGAATGCCTTATCAGAAGAATGTCTTATCAGAATGCCTTATCAGAAGAATGTCTTATCAGAATGCCTTATCAGAAGAATGTCTTATCAGAATGCCTTATCAGAAGAATGTCTTATCAGAATGCCTTATCAGAAGAATGTCTTATCAGAATGCCTTATCAGAAGAATGTCTTATCAGAATGCCTTATCAGAAGAATGTCTTATCAGAATGCTAATCCGTGCTCACGTAGACTTACACCACCATAGACCACCTCTATCATTCCGTGTGCCGTCCCGTGCGTATGTGTCCTCCGTACGTACGTATCATGATAACCACGCCCACTTTCCTTCATTTAAATGACTCTCCCCGCCCATTTTTACTTAAATTCTCCCGTGCGTAATAGGACCCTTAGGCCTGCATGGGCTTTGTCCTTTTCTTGTCCACACACATATTTTCCAGACCTTCTAATAATTACTTTTCCTCCTGCCCTGCACTTTCTCCAACCTTTACTTTATCTTTCCTTGTCACTCTATACTTCGGAGGCAGTGTGAATGAGTGGATGCTTAACTCAGTCCATTACCACATATTTATGTAGTATTAAAGGTAAATAAGTGAAAGTCTTACAACTCATCGCTTTTAGCAATCGTTCCACTTATTTACCCTGGTCACAGTCTGGAACACAACGGACCCCCATGTTCTGTGAATGTTTTGTATACAGCCAACATTCTCTCCCACTCAAAAGCTTAACGATCAATGGGCCTGATCCAGACCTACAGTCTGCAGACTGCAGAAATAGCAGTCCACAGGGACAAGTTGGATGTTCTAGATCCAACACTAACCTGAACGTAGTGACGCTGGGGGACGTCCCCTCCAGCGTCCCTACGGCGCTGCTATGGACGTAGCAACGCCGGGCAACATTTGCCCGGCGCATGCGCAGATCGGCTGAAAAGCCGATCTTACGCTTACGCCCGCCGTCCTAGCCTATTCTGGATCAGGCCCTATGAGTCTAGTAAGAGATACAATTAGTTTTTATGAGGCATATTAATAAGTATATATCTGAAAAAGTGTTTAACATTGTTTCCAACTATTTCCAGTCTCACATATTTTCTAAGCGTAGCAAAACGATAAACAATACATTATTAATGAACTTAATAAGTGCATTAATCATATTGCTGATTACACTGATTTCTAAGGTTTTTAACACAGCGCAGGATAGTAGCTAGCTGCAGAAATATTTAGCAAAATGGTAAACAGGGCTGTGATGAATTCAGCACTGATAAATGTAGGGTAATGCACTAATAGCTGCACATACACATTAAGGGGAATGCCACTGGTTAAAGTGAGATGCAAAAGGTACTTAAAAATTCCACAGTAAATAATAGTAGCTGCATAGGTTGATCCAATACTGGGCTGCATAAAAAAGGCTGAAACATGTCTGAGGTAATTACTAAGTGTTACAATTGTATAAGGCTATAGATAGGCTACATTTTAAATACCTGTATTGTGCATTTTACTGAACAAGGGCAGAGGATAACCCAAGAGGACGCCAACACCATTAACACTGAAGAATCTCTCTGAATATCAGGGAGACTTCCTTAAAAGTGGTTGATCTCCCTGACCCCCTGAAGATTGGGTGATCCCCCAAAGTTGCCACCAAGAAATGGGTTTTAGAAGCAGAGACAGCTGATAGCTAATTTTTGTCTGTCTCCATTTTGAAAACACAGCCATTTTATAATAATTTTTTATCAAGCATATCTTTTTAATCGGCCATTTAATTACCCATTCATTTTTCACAAACACCGCAGACCCTTTGCACACCCACCGCACCGACCGAACCCCGGAGAGTTGAGTAACACTTTCCGGGGACTTTTAGGGGAAGGGAGGGTTAAGGTTAAAGTCATGGAAGAGGAGATTTAGGGTCATGCAAGGACAGTCTTAGGGTCAGACTTCCGGGAAGGGAATAATAGGGTTAGGCTGTGGGGAAGGGAGGGTTAGGGTAAGAGTTGTGGTTAAATTTAGACTTACCAGTCGAAGCACCGTCTTCGATGTTCCAGGGATTGATTGCTATGCAAGGCAAAGTATGGAACTGACTGGGAGAGAATGGCCCTTTCAAAAGGGCCATTTGCAGCGGTGAATCCCCTCCCCCTGAAGAGTGGGTTATCTCCATGACTCCCTGAAGAGTGGGAGAACTCCCCGACTCCCTGAAGTGTTGGAAATTTCTCTGATGAGGATTCAGTTCCAGAAGTCATAGTGGTATGATAAAAGAAATTAGAAAATGTTTCCTATTTCCCTTTAGTGATGTCTATGGAGGCGGCCATTTTCATTGAGACCAAGATTGGCTGTTATCTTAGACAACATGACTTCAGTTTGGTCTCTTAGACCTATTTACAGGGCCGGCACTGACTCATCTGTCTCCTGCTGCCAACACCTGTCAGCTCTTGGCCCAGGATATTAGTCCAACCCGTCTTCCCCAATGTTTGGGAATTGGATTATTTGTGCAGACTGATTGCAATCCCTCCAACATGACCCATTCCATTAGGTGCAAAATACTCTGTTCTGGAACTCTTAACTGTCAGTTACTATGGTGACCACTTTTTCAAACATCAGCTAATTTATTAAACCCAGGTGAGTGACAGTTGGAAACTCAGGAGCGGAGTATTGTGTACCTAATGGAAGGGGTCACGTTAGTGGGTCTGCAAAGCCATACACGTACAAGAAAAACTGTGTACACACTACATCATGGTTACTTCATTATTGGCAAACAAAAGCAAAAAGGAAAAGGGAAAATATATATTTTTACTCCAAATAACGCCTAAAGAGTCACTACGGCATTTAGCTGGACATGTTGATATTTTTAAAGCGCACACCTGCTATATAACGAGCCAGTTGCAAAATTAAACCACTGTTTACAAGATTAAAAGTTGGTTAAAACTTCCACATTTTATTTTAACGTCATTAAAACATATTAAGTTTCCAATGCAAAGAGGCGAAAATATGAATATTTGCAGAGTCTGTAACAATTGTCAATATTGCAGCTTAAACAACCAGATATAATGCAAATAGATTGATAACAGTTTTCAGTCACATATGTAATTTCCATTTTGTATATAAAATCTAAAAAATACCAAAAACAGCCACCAGAGAACGAGGAGGTAATCTATCTAATATTGTCAACAATAGGCTGTCCCTATAGAAAAAACTAGCGTCCTCACGGGTGCACTTCACCCCAATGGGCTTATCTTACCCTCCCTGGGCTAGTACATATGCAAAAAGTCCTCTCCGTGGTGGTAGTTTGGTAATGCTACAATTAAAGAAAGAAGGGGGGGAGCCTCAGGTGCGCATTCCTGGGAGCCCAACGGACATCTGCTGTCTTACTACGGACCCCGCACGCACATACAGCTGCCCCTTGGTTTTTGAATTGGTACACAATCAATACATACATGTTGCCACATGTACTCTCATGTTTCCATACATACACAAATAAACAGAACATGTAGCACAAAGAATGGGGGTTAAATAACAGGATAAAACAGTTCTACAATCACCCCTGGTCTCCTCTCCTAATCCTGACCACGACGTCTCCTGCTTAGCTTCCTGCCGTCCTCTCAGTTACTTCATTTACACTATATAGACAGACAGTGCACCCAGGGGGTAAAATAGATATGTCTTTGGGAATGGAAAACATAAAAATAGATATTACTGAGAACGGTGCATGGCCACTTTTAATATTATTTGTGCTTAGCTAATAATTTCCCTTTGTGACAGATCCCTTTACAGATCAGGCCCCTTGGATCACATTAATTTCTTATATTTCTTATATACTGTACACTAGACATTGCCTGGTGATAGAGGCAGGGCCGCCATCAGGGGGGGACAGCCAGGCCTAGTGTCCCGGGCCCAGACAGAGAGGGGGCCCGACATAGTCCCAGGCCTCCTCTCTGTCCTGCCCACCATACATCCCAACTGTCCCAATTTCCGCGGGACAGTCCCGATTTCGGTGCACTGTCCGCTGTGCCACCCGTTGTCTTGTTTGTCCCGATAAGCAGAGAATTTTTTTTCCTTTCATTTATTTGAGCTGCAGTTAGCCAGTTGTCCAGCAGGTGGCGCTGTGACGATCTGGTAGAGGAGGCTCCGCACGCAGGAAATCACCTCTGCAGAGTTCCTGAGTGTCACTGTCTTCAGCCAGTATCCAGCATGTCTCCCCTGCTACCACTGTCACCCTTTCAGTGAAGTAATTTTTCCGCACATTTCCTTTGAATCTACCACCCTCCAGTTTGTATCCATGCCCTTGTGTTCTATTACACCTTTTCTTTTGAAAAATGGTACCCTCCTCTAGCTGGTCACAACCCTTGATGTATTTGAAAGCTGCTATCATGTCCCCCCTCTCCCTTCTCTGCTCCAAGCTATACATGTTTAGTTCCTCTAGCCTTTCTTGGTATGATTTGAGAGAGTTTCATAAACATTATAATTAAAATGTTAATCTGATAAACAACCCAAACAACCAATAGACTTAAATAAGTAAATATTTGTGTTTGTTCACAAAATTTTAATGGAAAAAAATCCTTAAAAAAATGAAAACAAAAAATTTCTACCTTTACAACGTAAGTCTTAATGTTACAATGTTAAATCAGCATAGGATTTGAAAAACGAGAACTATTTGTTTCATAAAAAAAAACACATCTATTGACTAAAAACACGCAGCAGGTGTGGTCTCGACTAAGTAAGAGAAGATTCATGGACTCACAATAAACAATATGGTTCATAAACTTACGAGTGGTCGAGGGCTACATTCGCTTTTCCTGTGCACATATTAATTTACTCAAGGCATCCCGCTTGTGAATCAGTCCTAACTCTGTTGGTAATTCCCATACTGTACATTAGTAGCCCGTGAGCAGCGCATTTGCATTGAGTCTTGCCCCTCTAGCCATGCATGCAGGACTCATTCCGTGCCAATGTGTGCATCAGTCCTAAATCACACGTCCATGTATGTGAATCAGTCATCCATGATTTCCATGTGTATATTTGGGTTCTGGGCATGCACATTTTCACTGTTTTCCGTACGTGCGGTGGTCTGTACGTCTGCGAGAGAGGGAAGTACACGCTCGTCTCGTACGGGCTTTTTACGCTGCCATAAGCCTGCATTAACTCTATTGTGCGGATCAGCGATCCGTACGACCTTTGCTCCGCAGCAGTGTGGGAGCACCCTCCCACACTGTACACATGCTTCCCCATGCCTGCTTTAGCGGGTGCAGGGGAAGCACAGCCCATTTCCTCTGAATGATTGTTTGTAAGCTAGGGTTACTATAGTAACCCTAGCGTAACATCTGGAGGGCGCATGCTCCCTCCAATGTAGTCAGGCCACTTACGCACCTTACTTAAGTGTGAATACGGTCCATATTCACAAGCAAGACTACTCCTTCACAAGCACTTAAAATGGAGATGGATTGGAAGTCTGGATTTGGTGGCAGCTAGCCTGTCCTAACTGAATATATAAACCCTTCCCTCTTCTGGCCACACCCTGCACTAATATCGCAATCTGTCAGCAAAAATATACATAATACTGGATCATGAACCGATGACACCACTTTTAGCATGTGCAGTACAAAGTGGGTGTTTACGGATTTGACGCCCACAATTACTGTACTTGGGCTGCTCCAACCCTTCTGTTAACACACAAGTGTCAGATGTGCATGTTTATGTGTACACTATGGTTTGTTGAGGAAGGAGAGGTGAATAGGCTACAATAACATATTCACTATAATACTCATAAAAAGATATGTACCTACGCAGGGTTTATATTAAGATGAGGATTATAAAAAAAAAAACTTACATTTAAAAGGAACTTAGAATACTTTAGTAAATTAATCACTTATTTTTTTGTGGAAAATATAATCACATTCAGCAGGTAAGAGCTCCTGTATCAAAAGCCACTTCATTTCCTTCAGCCTCCAAACCTTGAAGAGTTCTGTTTTTTCCACATTCTGGACCAGATTTACTAAGCTGCAGGTTTGGAAAATTGGAGATGTTGCCCATAGCAACCAATCAGATTCTAGCTGACATTCTCTAGTATGTAATAGGAAAGTGAGAGCTAGAATCTGATTGATTGCTATGGGCAATATCTCCACTTTTCCATACCCGCATCTTAGTAAATCTGGCCCTTAGTGTACGTAAGCCTCTGCTGCGAAGACTTATGAGCGCTATGCGGACTTAGGCCTGGATGTGGTCCAGTATATATATATATAAATAACATATAAATTCCTATACTATTCATACATTTGCGCTTGGCTCCCTCTGGCCCTCCCGCGCCATTGTCTTGTTGTATATCTCCGCGCTCTATCTGGTAATCCCCCTCTGTACACAGAGCTTTGACAGCCTCAGATTCAGCAAGATAAACAATATCAGACACGCGTTAGGCGAGAATTATATCCGCATAAAAATCTCTGTAACAAAATTGTTATGTGGTAAAGGCCATTAATATTGTTGAGAAATGAACGATCATAGCGAGGATTTGTGATTACATAAAGGTGCCGTTCTATTAGTATAAAGGGAGGAAAATAACTTCTAAATTAAAAATGTGATAAATTTAGATGAATATCAGAATTCTATTTATGCTAATGTCATTTTTCAGCTCACGGCTGTAATTTGTACGCTGTTATTACCCGGAAGCGCGCGCTGAATGCTGAGACGTGTAAGTAAAACACTGCTATGTTTACACCATAGAGTATACTTGTAGGATTTTAAAGTCTTTCCATGTGATACACTAACTGCAGCTTTACCCTAACTGCAGCCTAACCTTAACCACAGCCTAACACTAACACAAATCCCAACCGCAGCCCAACCTTAATCACAGCCTGACCCTAACTCTAACTGCAGCCTAACCCTAACGGCAACCTAATCTTAACCACAGCCTAACACTAACACAAAACCTAACCACAACCTAATCCTAACCGCAGCCCAACCTTAATCACAGCCTGACCCTAACTCTAACTGCAGCCTAACCCTAAAGGCAACCTAATCTTAACCACAGCCTAACACTAACACAAAACCTAACCACAACCTAATCCTAACCGCAGCCCAACCTTAATCACAGCCTAACCCTAACACAAACCCTAACCCTAACCACAGCCCAACCTTAATGACAGTCTGACCCTAACACAAACCCTAACCACAACCTAATCCTAACCGCAGCCCAACCTTAATCACAGCCTGACCCTAACTTCAGCCTAACCCTAATCACAGCCTAACAGTAACACAAACCCTAACCACAACCTAACCCTAACCGCAGCCTAACCTTAATGACAGTCTGACCCTAAAAGCAGCCTGGCCCTAACCCTAACTGCAGTCTAACCTTAAAGGCAGCTTAACCCTTACCAAAGCCTAACACTAACACAAATCTTAACCACAGCCTAATCCTAACCACAGCCCAACCCTAATCACAGTCTGACCCTAACAGCACCTAAAACTATAGCCTTACCTTAACCACAGCCTAAATCCCTATCCCTAACCATATAGGATAGATACAGGAGGGTTATTATTTTAGTGTGTGTGTGTGTGTGTGTGTGTGTGTGTGTGTGTGAGTGTGTGTGAGCCCAAAGCATATTTTTTGCACCTGGTCCCACAATTTGCTAATTCTGTCTCTCTAAACATATACAGCTTGGAACTTCCTTTTGCATACTGCTTTCATAAATTGGCTGTCGTTATTAAGTCTAGATCAGGCCCCTTCACCCTAACCACTAACCCAGGAAGAGGAGAGCAGATAGCAGCACACCGGGGAAGAGGAGAGCACCTGGTAGCACACAGGGGAAGAGGAGAGCACCGGGTAGCACACAGGGGAAGAGGAGAGCACCAGGCAGCAGCAAGGGTACAGCTGACACAATGAAAGCTTTTGGTAGTGTTCCTACGCTGAAATCTAGTTTTTCAATCTTGTCAGCTGTATCTTGTCTGATGATACAGCTGACATTCTGCATGAGATACAGAAACGCCCTTCAGTACGCAAGCGATCACCGTCCCAGTTGTGTTTGGGTCTTGATTGCCCATACTGTAATTGTGGGCCCATGGTTTCTTTTCATGCATAGTGAGAAACAAGCTGATAGACGCTACACCATTTGGCGTCCGCTCACCTTTGGATCAGCCCCAGTGACTTTAGCCCTGCTTCTGGGAGGTCTCAACTGCTGGAGATTTTGGGTGTGGTTCACTGGTACGATGGGCCGATTTGCAGCACATTGTATTCCAGAATTGCAGCTGTGAAAGCAAGGTATTTTCCCCTTACCCTCACATTTTATCAGCATAACTTTGACCGTCCATATCCTGCAGCCTAACCCTAACCTCCCCCTAATCCTAAACATCCCTGTCCCGCAGTCTATGCTTAACCCTCCCCTAACCATCCTCGCCCTGCAGCCTATCCTTAACCCTCCCCTCTTTGGAGCCAAACCCTAACCTTTTCTGTCTCACAGCCTAACCCTAACCCTCTTCATCCTGCAGCCTAACCTTAGCCCTCTCCTCTCCAGAATCTAACCCTAAACCTTCCTGTCCTGCAGCTTAACCTTAACCATCTTCGTCCCGCAGCCTAACCTTAACCCTCCCCCCCCCTCTACAGAGCCTAACCTTAACCCTCCCCTCTACAGAGCCTAACCCTAACCATCCTCATCCTGCAGCCTAACCTTAACCCTTCCTCTACAGAGCCTAACTCTAATCCTTTCTGTCCCGCAGCCTAACCTTAACTCTCCCCTCTACAGAGCCTAACCCTAACCCTTTCTGTCCCACAGCTTAACCTTAACACTCCCCTCTATGGAGCCTAACCCTTTCTGTCCCGCAGCCTAGCCCTAACCAGAACAGGTACCTTGTTGAAATAAGACCATTTGACGTGGTTCCTGTTCCTGAATGTATATTTTCTCAATTAAAAAGCTGTTGACAATGATACAGTAACCTTTCAGCTGTGCCACTGACGAACAACAGCCTATTCCAGCCGCCAACTGCATCCCATCAGAGCCGACTATAAGAAAAGACAACTATAGCTAGACTCTGTGCAGTTAAGTGTCGATCCGTTTGCTTTCTCATGAAGACACTGATCCAAGCACTTATGTCCTGTCAATAACCACATTACCAGCAAGCCATGTGCCTCTCGGTAAAGCAGAGTTACATAGACAAGTACACGAGAGCTATTTAAAGATTAGTAAAGCGTAGAAATGAATAACTGCAAGATCCGATCTTATTAACATTCACACCATCACCTAAATCCAATTAGCTCTAAATGATTCATTACTGATTAATACCCAGAATCCCCAAAGTCTATCAGAGGAGTAGATCTTATAGGAGCAGTTCATGACCCTCCTTTCTGTGTTCCTTAAATAAAAAGAAAAGGAAATAAAGATAACTAGATGGTAAAAATTGTATTCATTACCTGCTGGGATTACGAGGACATTTGTATAAAGGGGAGGGTGGTAGGGTTAAAGAAAATGTTCAGTAACATTGGGCCAGATCCAGAGCTACAGTCGCTTGCGCTATCTGCAGTCGTAAAAACGCTGTTTTGCCGGTTCTGCGCATGCGTGCGGCAGATATAATGGCACGTAACTCTGAACGTGCGTACCATCCTAGTAACTACGAACGAAGAGGCGTGTTAGCCATACGACACTCTTAATTACGCTTCAGAGGCGGGGGGAGGCTACGTGTTGAAACGTAAAGAGAACATAGGTCTGGATCTGGCCCATTACTTCTCTGAAAGGCTAGTTGTTCAGTGGAATAACCTCCCATCGGAGGTGGTAAAGGGTAAAGCAGAGTACACACTGGGGCTTCTCAGCAGATAATCTTTCCAATCACACAATCAAAAACACTGTTTCCCCAGAGTGTACTGTCCACAGATCTCCTAATAGACACAGGACACACTTACAAAAACAAAAGATATCTTTGATGGCTGATCTGGAATATTAGGAGCTCCAAAAGATCGAATCAAAAGATCACAGACCGATTCACAAGATTTCTGAGCATCTTTGGACAGTACACACTGGTGAGATATCTGCTGAAACGTGGACAGTACACACTGGTGACATATCTGGGGAAACTTGGACAGTACACACTGGTGAGATATCTGCTGAAACGTGGACAGTACACACTGGTGAGATATCTGGGGAAATGTGGACAATACACACTGGTAAGATATCTGGGAAAATGTGGACAGTACACACTGGTGAGATATCTGCTGAAACGTGGACAGTACACACTGGTGAGATATCTGCTGAAACGTGGACAGTACACACTCGTAAGATATCTGCTGAAACGGTCTTTTGATTGTATGATTAGAAAGATTATCTTTTGAAAAAGCCCCAGTGTGTACCCAGCCTACCGCAGTAGAACAGTGTAAACATGTAAAGATCACCCTAAATCTTATACTAAATTGAGAGTGAAATAGGGTCAGTATAGTTTTAAATAAACAGCTGGACAGTGTGGGTGGGCCGTGTGGCTCTTATCTGCCTTCACTTTCTATCTTTCTATGGACCGTATTCTTTCTTGATAACTCCTGATGATCATCAGCTTTTGCACTGCCGATGGCCGGCCTGCTCTAATGAATGCGGGTCGGCTGATCGCAATATTTACTAAGTGTCTGAAGATGGCGTTAGTGTAAGTATTCTGGCGGTCTCCCATATATCCCCCTTTTAGCTGTTATTAGGGGGAGGCAAGGGGGTATGTATAGGGAGACCACTGGAATACACAGATTGTGTTTACTAATTAAAAAAAAAAAAATTACTGGTTTGTGTTTTTTTAACATAAAGAACAAAACAAAAACAAATTAAAGATTTAAATAAAAAGTAAAGAAACAGTTAACTCACCTGTCCTGCGCTCCGCGTCTCTCTGTCCCCGAAGGTAAGTCCCGGCGCAAAAGCAGTGTATTTAACTTTCGGCACTTGAAAATGTTTAAGTCCCAGAGATTAGCCACCGCGCATGCCCCAGGACCTCAGCTACGAGCGCAACCAATCGTCTCTGGGGAAAGTCCCACAGACCGCTGCAGGACCTCGCCGGATGGGGAGGTAGTTGTAAATACCACCGGCAATATAGATGCACTAATGATAGTAAATGGAGCCCTGTGTGCTGCAGAAGCCAACCAGGCTCATTTATTGAACTGGAACCAAGGGGTTCATTTACTATCATCAGCACATCAAACGCTAATGATAGCAGACAGGCTCGCTGCACTTAGTAAATACAGTGATCTTCATTTTCATATGATAAAGCCCGTTTTCACATAAAAACAGACTTTATCATATGAAACCGATCTTCGTAAATGGAGCCCCAAATCCTTAACCATGGACATTGGGGTCGGGTTGGGTTTGGGTGAAGGTCAAACTGGTTGAGAGAACGTTCCGAGTACATTAGAAGTACTAGTCATACGACTAATCCAGTGCTTTTAATGTAACATCTGACTGGTTTGTTTGCTGTGTAGCAAACAGAACCCACACAGATTATTACAGTATACAGACATGGAATTGGGAGTTTGATAGTTCCAACGGCTTTGTACTTAACAGTAAGTCTAGATATATTGGATATGAAGAAACCATGTCCTCAGAGGCTTGGTTTTCACAGCCCCCAGTCCAAGCAAAACTACTTATGTGGGTAATTAGGATTTTTGGCAGAGTAGTTTGATGTGTCCTAGAATACACAGTACACAGAGCTCATAATTATATCCCTGTGCTGCCTCCCACGCCGTCAGTACAGCACTGTATATAAATAGAAGGTTATTACAGGATAATGCAGCCTGTACAATCTAAGTCCTGTTCTGTTGTTCACCGCCAAAACCCTCGCTGTCCATGGGAATAATATGGCCACTGATATATACCAACATGTAAAGCTGAAACAGCTGCTGCAATTAGAACAGTTTGCAGGCCTTGTTGCTGTGGAAATACATTGCCCCACCCCTGAGCATCCAGGGCCTTGCCCTTGACAATCCAAGGAGCTCATGAAGAGCCTGGAAGAATATTAGGTTGGATGCAGATTTCTGAATCTGAATTCCTTGTGAGCATAATATTTGCAGGATTCCACACTATCCAGACCTCTGTCTGTTAGCTCTTTTACAACTACCACTCACATGGATGTCTCATGGAAGGATGGATAGGTCTATAGAGAGAGGGGACACCATTGCTGTAAATTGATTAAGAAGAATCGCCCACCTGGAAACTCAAGAAACACAGTAATCATTCCACAGAGAAAAGAAAAAAAAACTTACCTGACTGACCCGTCTCAGAGGTTTTCTAAGTGACGATGGTTCTTTCTGCCAGACTCGCCGCTGGTAGAAGAGAACCAGAATCAGGTAAGTAACGCTGCGAGCAAAGTTTTTAGTCTGGATTAGTTCTCCTACTCAGAAGGCGGAGCCACAATGATTTCCATTTAATCACATTATCAAGCTCCAACCCTGCTTCCCAATGCAAAGAATAATAGCAGGGAACAGGGAGGACAGGGATTTATGGTGCAATGCGTATCATCAAGCCTTTTTCGGGAACCCCCTTGATGTACTGGAATAGTGGCCAAGTAGGGGCCCTGTGGTCCCAGGTAGTCAAAGAAGAACGTGGTGAGGGGTCCTGTCTACCTCATTTACATTGGGCCCCATATTTGATTTGATGACACGTTCACCAGTGACCCCAGTGTTATTATATCCACTTACTAGAATGTTGAGGTCTCTCTCCCTACAGTTTCTAATAGCTTCCAATCTGAGCATCTGACTTTTGCATCAGAGGATGTCAGGAGCTACACTGAGACCCGGAGCTCTCTTCATGTGAATATGAAGCTGGCTCATCCCTATACACTGGAGCCGGTCCCGCCACAGCAGGTTAATTCACTGAACCAGTCACTTCCATTGGGAGGAGTGTGGGTCCCCGTTGTGAATGGCCCTATTTCGATAGTCCGAGCCAGTTCCGAATTGGCTGGAATATTGATTGCTTATGCCTTGATGAGGCATAGCAATCGAACCCCGAGCACTGAACACAGTGCTTCAAAAGGTAACTAAATATTCTATCCCCAACCCACTCCCTAACCCTAAGTCCCCCACCCACAGCCTAACCCTAAGTCCCCCCCTGAAAGCCTAACCCTAAGTCCCTCCCGCAGCCTAACCTTAAGTCTGCCCCCACACAGCCTAAGCCTAAGTCCCCGACTGGTTATTAATTTGGGGGCAGACATGGAGACAGGCACAGAAATTAGGGGCAGACATGGAGGCAGGTACTAACATATGGTGGCAGATGAAGGCTGGCACTGGTAATAGGTGGCAGATGGAGGCAGGCACTGGCATAAGTGGGCAGATGGAGGCTGGAAATAGGGGGCATAAGGAGACTGGCACTAGCAATTAATTTGGGGGCAGACTTGGCGGCAGGCACAGACAATAGGGGCAGATATGGAGGCAGGTACTGGCATATGGGGCAGATGAACGCTGGCATTGTCAATAGGGGGCAGGCAGATAGAGGCTGGCACTGGCATATATTAGTAGATGTAGGCTGGCAATAGGGGGCAGATGGAGGCTAGCATTAAGGAGGCAGATGAGGCTGGCATTAAGGGGGCAGATGAGGCTGGCATTAATGGGGCAGATGAGGCTGGCATTAAGGGGGCAGATGGAAGCTGGCATTAAGGGGACAGATGGAAGCTGGCATTAAGAGGGCAGATGAGTGTATGAGGCCTAACCCAGAATTAATAGTGGATTTCGTACACCTGCTGCTTTCCACTTGCATGTGTGGCCCTTCCGCATGCAGAATCCCACCTTAAATATTAAGCATGCAGAAGGACCCATACGTATAAGGGCTTTGGATGGATCTAACTGTACGATTACCATCTCGTATATACCACCCACCATGAGTGCCTCGTTCACATGGTAGTTGGCCTGGCCCCTCTTGGGGAGGTTGATTTATGCATGGAACGCAGCATCATATGAGTGCGTTCTGTCGGGGATGTATAGGTACTACACATGCACAGCACCTATATAGAGCTGACCTACGTGTATGCGAATGGAAGTCAACTCTCTTTATTAACTCACAATCAGGCCCATGGTTATTAACGATTCCCAGCACCAGACTAATCTGTACACACCGTCATTTTAATATTATTGCCAATCACTGAAGCAAGGCATGATTGAAGAGGTAAAGACAAAGACCCGGCTATAGAACGTACTAATCAGGCACTGGCTCATCAGTACATTTCATTTCCAATGACATGGCGCAGAACAGACCAATATGCCCCCTATTATCACCTGGGCAGTCAGATTCTGCTAGTAAAATAAACGCCTTTAAACCATTATTATAAACTGCTGTGAGTCGCTGCTGTGAAGGTGCTATTTTAGAAATAAAGTTATTTTTCATCTGACTCTCTTTGAATATAGCACTACTGGTAACATTTTTATGAATGGGTAAGTATGTTGATCGGCAAACCTACCCTTTATTCATTCAGAAACGCCGCCCACCTCAGATCCCTCGCAACCCTGCAGATTAGTAGGAATCTATAGGGAGTGTTAGGGTTAGACTGCTGGGAGGGGAGTGTTAGGGTTAGACTGCTGGGAAGGGAGTGTTAGGGTTAGGCTGCTGGGAGGGGAGTTTTAGGGTTAGGCTGCTGGGAGAGGAGTGTTAGGGTTAGGCTGCTGGGAGAGGAGTGTTAGGGTTAGACTGCTGGGAAGGGAGTCTTAGGGTTAGGCTGCGGGGGGAGGGGGGCTTAGGGTTTTTTGAGTGGGTTGGGAATAGAATAGTTACTTACCTTTCAGATCACCATGTTCGATGCTCCAGGGATCAATTGCTATGCCTCTTCGAGAAATAGGTCATCGTTTGCCAATCCAGTTCAGACTGGCTTGGAGAGAACGGCCATATCGAATTAGTGTCGTTCGCAACGGGGACCCACACTCCTCCATCACACATCTGGTGGCACTGCCCTCAAATTAGACTACATGGACATGGATGACCTGACCTTGAAACCCAGGGTGGGATACAAGGGCTTCTAAATCCCTTGGCTTTGTTGCCTGTAATGTTACTTCACACTTATGGCCGACTGCCATACCCCAGACCCCTCTCTACCCGTAACCCCCTGCATATGTTACATGACTTAACCCAAAGGCTTTGAGGAGGCCAAACACAATTTGATCCTAAGATAGTTTTCTTCAGCAACATCTAGGTAGTAAGCCTGAACCAAAGTGACTAAAGTGAAGTCAACACTATAATTCTGCCCTCCCCTCCATTCCTATATTTCTCCCCACCGCCACCTCCCCATTTACTAATATATAAAATGTTAAAACTTTGTTATAAACCCATTTGGGTGACTTTTATTATGTTTTATGGCGTCCAACGTGATTGACAGAACTTGAGTTGATATCCTCTTGCCAATGAAAAGGTAATGATATACCCTCTATAAAATTGAAGAATGACTTCAATGAGTTTAAACTTAAGTTCAAATAATACATGCGTTACTATATCAGTGCTATTAATGCTGTACTGCTACTTATGGAGTCACATATGGAGAAAATATGGTCAGGAGGTGATGGTGCCACTCACTACACACCAGAGTTTCTACAACCAACCAAAATTGTGCTAAGCTTGAAGGGAGGCCCATGCAGCCAATCTGTCGCGTGAGGTTGATATCGGGATCTTAACTTAATGTAGGCATGGCCAACCATGACTTTCCAGATGTTTTCAAACAATGACTCCCAGCATGCTTTGTTCGGTATCTGCTATAGGCATGCATTCAAACCATGCTGGGACTCGTAGTTTCACAAGACTTGGAGAGCCCCAGGTTGGCAAGGCTTGCCCTAGTTAAATATCGTCCCGTTTATCAGCCACTTCCTGCTGGCACCAATAATTGCTATAGCATATGCTCAGCTTAAGTCAATCCATACATTCCTTATGTCCTAACCACACAACCCAAAGATCTGTACAACCTGTGGAGCTAAACATTAATGATAACTTACAGCCTATTAAAAAGTATAGCAACAGCGACGGCTCCGGCATTGTTTTCTGAACGAGAGAATTAATCACTCTCCGACCCCCTTAAATGTTTCTTTATTTTTTTGCTGCAATTATAAAACCCGTCAAAGTATAAAACGCAGCTGGTAAGGACATCTGCAAAAAAATCTGAGATTGTACAAGAACAAATTCTGCATGTAAATAGCGGCTCCCGGGGAGATTTCTTAAAGTGACTCCGTAAAGCCGCTTACTGATGGACTCTCTAGAAACATAAATTACAGGAGTGCTTGTTTTCCAGTATAATTATAGTACCTGAATATGTTATCATTAATTGTTCTGCCGCAGCAATGTTACCAGTAAACAGCTGCATTATATATTGTACAAGTACTTAAAGTCCCTCAAAAATATCAACTATTAATATGCAATTGCTGTTGTAGAAACCATTTTGGAGACGATGATATATTTTTATCATGCAGAAAAGAGACATTTGGGGCCAGATTTACTAAGCAGCGGGTTTTGGAAAAGTAGAGATGTTGCCTATAGCAACCAATCAGATTCTAGCTCTCACTTTCCTATTACATGATAGAGAATATCATCTAGAATCTGATTGGTTGTTATGGGCAACATCTCCACTTTTCCAAACCCGCAGCTTAGTAAATCTGTTTTTAAGTTCACAATACAGCTGGATTCCTGTGAATATTGGGCCAATGAGTCACTTTAAAGTTTTGAATAGCTACAGACTCAACGCCATCCACGATAGAGAACTATAAGCAGCACCTACGATGCATTCAATGTTATGCAATTAGACTTGGTGTACATAAGTCAGCTCATTTACTTTATTCTGGATTTGGCCCAAGGTTAGGCTGCAGTTAGGGTAAGGGTTTGGTTGCGGTTAGGATTAGGTTGCGGATAGGGTAAGGATTTGGTTGCGGTTAGGGTTAGGCTACAGTTAAGGTTAGGGTTTGGTTGCGGTTAAGGTTAGGCTGTGGTTAGGGTTCGGTTGCCGTTAGGGATTGGTTGTGGTTAGGATTAGGCTGCGGTTAGGGTTAGGGATTGGTTGTGGTTAGGATTAGGCTCCGGTTAGGGTTAGGGTGCGGTTAGGGTTTGGTTGTGGTTAGGGTTAGGTTGCAGTTAGGGTTCGGTTGTGGTTAGGATTAGGCTGCAGTTAAGGTTTGGTTGTGGTTAGGGTTAGGCTGCAGTTAAGGTTTGGTTGTGGTTAGGGTTAGGTTGCGGTTAGGGTTTGGTTGTGGTTAGGCAGCATTTAGGGTTAGATTCTGGTTAGAGTAAGGCAGCGATTAGGGTTCATTTGCAGAAAAGATTAGGGTGTGGTTAGAGTTAAGGTGCGGTTATGGTTAGGCTGCGATTAGGGTTCAGCTGTGGTTATGGTAATCTGTGGTTAAGGTTAAGTTGTGGTTAGGGTTAGGCTGCAGTTAGTGTTCGGTTGTGGTTAGGGTTAGGCTGCGGTTAGAGTTAGGCTGCGGTTAGAGTTAGGCTGTGGTTAGGGTTAGGCTGTGGTTAGAGTTAGGCTGTGGTTAGGGTTAGGCTGTGGTTAGAGTTAGGCTGTGGTTAGGGTTAGGCTGCGGTTAGAGTTAGGCTGTGGTTAGGCTTACGCTTAGACAATGTCAGCAGCACAAAGGTTGACACTCCAATTCTGTCAACCTCAGTGTTGTCGAGTACACAACCCTGTGGACATAACATTTGTCGACATCCATACATTGTAGACGTAATATTGACAACCCAAACTGAATGTCGCTCCTGTATACTACACCCAGGAAAGGTCCAGTTTCCCCTCCTTATAGTTTATTTTCAGTTTAATGTTATAAAAACGGTGCTTTTGCTGTCAGTAAGTGACCTGTTTTGCCGTTTTCGTCCTATGTTCAATATAGAAATGACCGCGTTGTGTCGCTTTAAAGAATAATTCCAGCTCAATTTCGATTATATGAATTTCTTTTACCCCCATGTTTCCCTCCTGCTGCTAACGCTCCATTTACACGTTCTAACCACAATAAACCAGATGGATGTTTAGTATCATAAGTGTATAATAACATCGTGTCACATTATTTAATGGCCAACTTGGTTACGGCGCATTTTCATGGATAATCTTGTTTTGCATGCACAGAAAGGGAATCTCCTCAGCACTTATCTCATTCCTAATGTCAGCCTATTTATATGTATGAGGTTGTTAGTAGTAGGTATTAGTGGTAGCGCTTTAGAGAGGAGTAATAACATGTTATCTCGGATCATTAGTATATAATATGGAAAAGTTGTTGGTGTTTTAACTCATCCCTAGACAGTAATTCTCCCTGTGATTACAACACTTAAGGATGTCCCAAGTAACTGACTTTCCTGAGACTCACAAAATTCAGGCGTCTATCCTGGGAGAATGACTCTCCTGGGATACATCCCTGAATTTCGTGATGCAACAAGGCCGCGATTTAATGCCCCTCTGCCTATCAAGACTATTAGTCCTAGGGCCAGATTTATTAAACTGTGGGATTGGATAAGTGGAGATGTTGCCTATAGCAGCCAATCAGATTCTAGCTCTCACTTTCTTTTTACATACTAGAGTATGTCAACTAAAATCTGATTGGTTGCTATGGGCAACATCTCCACTTTTCCAAACCCGCAGTTTAGTAACTCTGGCCCTTAGTCTTATCTGGGATTGGGGAGGGACTTGATGACATAATTTGCATCATCAAGCCTTTATTTATTTGCATAAATGGTGTCAACAAGCCCCGCCCCATACCTTTCTTCCCTCCGAAATCTCCTGGAGGAAGGAAATGGAAAGCCAGCAAACCTGAGATGTTAAAAATGACAACCAAGAGCGCTGGAAGAGGAAGGGGGCATGGGTTCAG
>WWET01000244.1:676273-686324 GCA_011038615.1 Limnodynastes dumerilii | reverse complement strand
TCAGCAGATCCAAAGTGAAGCAGACCGGGAGGCTATTGAATGGACACTTTGGGCCAGACATGCACAAGACATGCCCCATGTGGCTGAGCATAAGACACACCTCCTCTGGCTGAGCACAAGACACACCTCCTCTGGCTGATCACAAGGCACGCCTCCTCTGGCTGAGCATAAGACACACCTCCTCTGGCTGAACACAAGGCATGCCTCCTCCATCTGGGCAAAAGACACACTTCCTCTGGCTGAGAACAAGACACGCCTCCTCCGTCTGGGCACAAGACACACCTTCTCTGGCTGAGCAAAAGACACACCTCCTCTGGCTGAGCACAAGACACGCCTCCTCTTTCTGAGCACAAGGCACACCCCCTGCATGAGCTCTCAATTATAGAACACGTGCATCTATTTTCTGTTGGGAAATGTTGAGAATTCTGCATAATGTATATAGAATCCGAGTACTGTCCCTTCTGATTATCCTCATATTTTATTTTAACTACAAAGAACAAATGTCTTTTTTTGATGCATTTGGTTTAGGGGCAGAGTAAGACAAATTTTTATTAGACGTTTGTGCAGAAGCAAATATATATGCAATATATTCCCACAGAGCCTCATATGGAAATCAGAGAGAACTACTGTATGTACTATTACTCTACTGCTGCATTACCTGGATAACAGCCTCTCTCTAGAAAGGAGAATATTAACCATTTGGACCCTGTAAATGCATAACTCCCAACTGTCCCTATTCCAGCGGGATTGTCTCAATATCGGGGGACTGTCCCACTGTCCTGCCCAGATTTTAGTTTGTCCCAATATGATGTTTCTTCTTTTCTTTTTATTTTCCTCCTCTATGTTGATTTTGCCCCGTGTGGTCGTCAAAGTGGGTGGGGTTTATTACAAAATGGGTGGGATTTAGGTGGGACCAGCGGCAGAGTTTGGGCGGGACTTATTTGTCCCGTTTTCCATATTGAAAATGTTGGGAGGTATGTAAATAGAAAATTTTTTGAGATTTTGTTTTCTCTACCTTCAAACATGGTGGTAGGTGTCATGGGGTTTTTAGAAACTACTGAGGAGAAAAGGGATCTAGAAGTCATTTATTTCATGCGATTTAAAGGTAGCCAAGAAATGTAACAAAGCAATGAGAAAGGCAAGTCAGATGCTTGGTTGTATAGGGAGAGGAATTAGTAGCAGAAAGAGTGAAGTAATGATGCACCTTTATAGATCCTTGGCACGACCTCACCTGGAATACTGTGTTCAGTTCTGGAAGCCATATCTCCAGAAAGACATAAAGACATTAGAGACTGTGCAAAGATGGGAAACTAAAATGGTCCATGGCCTGTGTCACACAACATACAGAGACAGACTAGAGGAACTAAACATGTGTAGCTTGGAGCAGAGAAGGACCAGGGGAGATATAATAGCAGCCTTCACATATATAAAAGGGTGTAACCAGGCAGAGAAGGGGAACATTTTTCAAAGAAAAAGGTGTAATAGAACACGAGGACATGTGTATAACCTGGAGGGTGCTACGATCATAGGAAATATGTGGATAAATGGAATAGCCTCCCATCTTAGGGGGTAATACATTAAACCATTTAAATTGCTTGGGATAAATATAAGGACATCCTAAATCTTAAACTGAATATATTGTTAAATAGTGCCTAATTTCAGTCACATGACCCATCTTGGCAGACTGGATGGGTCATGTGACTTATCTGCCGTCACTTTCTATGTTTCTATGTGGTGTAACATACTCAGTGCTACAAAAGACATCAGTTTAATAACAGAATAAAATAGAATGATATTATGAAAGAGTTAATCAGTTAGAATCCATGCTCAATGATCTTTCCAACCGATCAGCAGATTAACATTGAATATTCTGGTAGAGGCCACTTGTGAATTTAACCTGCTCTTCAATTCCCTCTAAGGACGATTGGGCTTGATAATAGGGCTAGATAAAAGTGGCACAGAGGGCAGGGGGGAAGATTTATGTGCTAAGAGTGGAAAATCTAGTAATACAATAGCGGGAAAGAGAAGGGGGAATGAGACAGGAAGAGAGATTACTAGGAATTACAGGGCTATTTACTATTAATTGGTGATAGGCCAGTTATTGGCTCAAATAGCTGAGAAAATGGCTAAATTGTACTCTGCTGTCTAATGATACTATTTTTGGCAGCTGGCAGAATGCAGGAGGTTGGCCACCGTTCCAAGGAGTCTGGGAGAACTTGGAAAAATTCAGGAGAGTCCCACGTACCTGCATGCCCTGGTTTCAGATGCTACAACAACAATAACCAATTTGACAATTACAATCGCCACTGTATCTTTGTGGACTCTTTAATGGTGACAGATAAGTTAACCCTCCCCTAACCCAGACCCTAACTCAGGGTTGCCAACTCTCCCAGAATGTCCGGGAGACTCCCGAAATTCGGGCAGTACTCCCGGTATCCCGAGAGAGCCAGCAAATCTCCCGCAAATGACTTGAGGCCCGTGGTTTCACTGAAACCACGGCCTCAAGTCCTGCCCCCCTGCCTAGCAACACTAGTATACTAGTGTTGCTAGGCACAGGAAGGGACTTGATGACGCAATTTGCGGCATCAAGCCCTGTCCCGACCCCTATTTCAAATAAAAACGGGGCAGTATGAGCCAGGGGGCGGAGCCTAGCAACGCGATTGGCATAAACCGCGTCATTAAGCCCCGCCCCCGCATGCGTCGGTAGCTTCTCTCCGGGATCTCCCGGAGGGAAGCTGCCAAAAGTAGGCAACCATGCCCTAACTCTAACCCTAACCCTCTCTATCCTGAAGCCTAACCCAAACCCTCCCCTTCTAGCAGCATAATCCTAACCTCCCTCCTTCTAGCAGCCTAACCTTAACCCTTCTTGTACTGCAGCATAACCCTAACCTTCCCTTTCTAGCTGCTTAACCTTATCCCTCTATATTCCGCTGCCTAACCTTAACCTACCCACTATTGGGAATGGGTAATTGACATAATACCCATTCCCAATAGGACATTCTCTGTACCACATCTATTTCTGGCACTGATACAGGGCCGTACTGCCCTTGGGTAATTTAGGGCCACCCTTCAAGTGGCATTTAAGCAGTGCAGGGTTTGGTCAACTATAATTCAGTGCTGCCGACTTTTAAAAGCTTCCCTCCAGGAGATCCCGGAGGGAAGCCATAGATGCCTGCAGGGGGCGGGACTTAACGATGCAATTTATTCAAATTTTGATATTAAGCCCCGCCCCTTGACTATCAATTATTCCTTTCGGGGTTTCATAGGGATGGTGGTGGGGCTTGATGATGCAATTTGCGTCATCAAGTCCCTCCCTGTCCCTAGCAACACTAGTAAACTAGTGTTGCCAGGCAGGACTTGAGGCCATGGTTTAATAGAAACCACGAACTGCCTTAATTTCGGGAGTCTCCCGGACATTCCAGGAGAGTCGGAAACTATACAAAATTTTCATTGTTGGCCCCTCATATCTTACAAAATTGAAACTTTTTTTTAAATATATATACAATATATCACAGGCTACATTATTATGTCCTATAGAATGTCCCATTCTTCACTTGAAACCCTTTGTTGGTATATTAAACATTCATGTCTGACAGTGTCTTCTACCAAACACAATCAAAGAGGCACATTGAGCTGCAAAATTCAAAGTCAACCCAATTTTCTCCTCCGAAACCTGACTCAGAACGAAAACGATGTCTGTATTTCACATATAAAAACTCATTGACTAAGGACACCATGTTCCTCACACAGGGCTATTTCTAATAAACCGTCCCAGAGTTAAAAGTGTGAGGAGAATAGAGAGAATTTCTGTAAACGATGAGAAAATATACCGGAGACATATATATACAAGGGAGAGAGCAATAGATTTGCCATGCAAGGCTGTGTGACATGCATTTGAATTTCTGTTCTGAGACAGCCACAAGTCTCCCCTCCCTGGCCGTGAAAAATAGATACAGGGAGAACTATCAGGACAGAAAAGGATTCTGGGAGAGAGATGGATGCCGGAGCCTATTAATCAATAGGATTAGTGAACGCCGGTTTGTGCTACATAAATTGGGAGAAAAAATTATTAAGGCAGAGAGAATCTGTGTTTGTGTAATAGTGTTTACATGACCACATCGTAATGATACACGGTATTGACATGAAATTGTTGACACAGTGTCCTCTATTTATGCACAGCAATGAAAGTCAAGGTTGTTTAATAGTATGGAATTTATAGCAGACTCTTATTTTCATTTCTTGTACAGCTCTAAGAAGAACATGATGCATTGTCTGGAATCGTTATATTATCAACATGCATTCAAAGGGAAGAAATAAGCCGTGAAAAGACAGCAAGGTTCCTCATCATGAGGAGGTATCCTGAGAATAATGATGAGGGGTCATATTCACACCTAAGAAGCATAGCAATCGAACCCTGGAGCACTGAGCACGTGCTCCGAAAGGTAAGTAACTATTTTATCCTCAACCCACCCCCTAACCCTAATCTCCCCCCTGCAGCCTAACCCTAAATCTCCCCCCTCCCTTCCGCAGCCTAACCCTAAGTCCCCGGAGAGGGTTACTCACCTCTCCTGTAGTCAGGCGACGGCGCTTCCGAAAATGAATGGGTGATTATGCGAGATGCATTCTCACCCATTCATTTAAAAAAATTTCTAAAACTGCTGTCATTTGAAATAGAGACAACTCCACATGCACGGTAGGTACATTCTTAATTACAAGCACCTAAGAAGTGCGTTATACTTAATCCGGTTCTTGGAGTGCCAAAGGTTGCCAATGCTTGATCTGGTACATGGGAAAATACACAGCGTTTATTTTAGATGCCAAGAATGGGCTGGTTATATGTTTGACAGCACAGTGTGATAACCTCACTGACTGAGTCATGTGCCGCAGGTGGTTTTCAGAATTAGTTTTGATAAGTAGTGTTCTCATGGTTTTTTATGTCGTTCCTTTTGCTCTCACCTATAATTGAGAAAAATTGGACACAATGGATGGACATTTTTACAGCAAAATCACTGAATTCTCAAAGTGCTTGATATATTTATTTATTTATTACTTTATGTTTCTGGATGGACTTATAGAAAGGTTCCAGATGGGAACACCTTACTGCTCTGTAGGTTCAGGCTAATTTTTGATTGTGTTGGATTTTGATGGGTTCCATGGCCTCTTTAACCCATTCCTTGTCAGCAGATAAAGAAAGTACCATTACTACTAACAATATTTATTCTAGTGCTTAAACTCTGAGAGAAGGCTGTAGAGTAGGGCATCTCAACCACGGTCCACAGGCACCACTAACAGTGCATGTGTTCCAGGCCTCCTCAGAATCCCAAATGATATAGGATTGGATCCAGACTTACCGCCCATCGCATGGAACACTAGAATTTACAGAACTGATTGACAGGGAGTGGGACTTAATGAAACAATTAGCATAAATTAAGTCATTAAGTCCCGCCCCTTGCAGAATTCTATGGCTTCCCTCCAGGTTCCGCCGGAGGAAGCTTTAAAAAGTCGGTAACCCTGGTCATAATGCTTTTCAGATCGTGACGTAGAACACCAGAAATTGGGCCGTATTCACACTAAATAACATTCCTAAAAATGCGTATGTTGGAGGTTTTTTTTTAGCGATTTGCACATGTGGACGGCAGATGTTACGCATAGAAACTCATTACGCATGGAGGTAATCTCTGTTCCTAATGAACTCTATAAAAAGGGGCGTGCCAGTGCTCAATAAGAACAAGGTTAAGAAAAGTGGGTGGGAGGGCATTTAGATTGGCATTTAGATTGGACAGTGTTAGGCAACTCCGTTCTTACTTTAGCAAACTCCGCACAAAGATGCGCACGGAAAGTTAAGGTCGCCCAATGGTGGCAGAAGTCGGCTAAAATCCGTAATAACGAGGGGAGTGTCATAGGAGTACACTGGCCACTTAGATGCGTAGTTTTACGAATCCGTGTATACTTATTTCCTACTTAAGTCTGAATCAGGCCCATTATCTTTATCGCTGATTGTCTGCATCTCAGGTTGATCACATGACGTATAAACAATTGTAACCAAGGTCACTCTGTTTGTTTTGTGTTCATTTGGATTTTTATGATCAGGGAATTTGCCTTCACTCATAGCAATAAACTTAGAACATGGCATAGATGCTGTATAACAAGAGGTCATGTATTTAATATTGATTTCTATTTATTTAAGCTTGGTATTGAAAATCCAAATAATTATGCTGTAATAAAATTCAGTAAACATGGAGTAATAACCCCCACCAAGGCTTTGTTGCATGTAATGCTGTTGGATGAACAAATCCTCCCTGGGGAATATATGAAGATGTTGTCAGATGTATGTCTCCCTGGGTAACAATGGTTCCTGGGGTCTTTAATGTTCAATGCTTTGTATGAATGAAGTCCTGCACATGTGCAGTGTCTTCATATTGGGACTCAAAAATCTTCAGAGTCAGACGCGTCTCCCGGACAGGTAAGTTTTACTTTTTCTTTATTTTTTTAACACTTGCAAATATTTGAAGGGTCACAGGTACATTTGTAAAGGGATCTATAGGTGTGTTCCCTGTAGGAAGTTAGGTAGAGCAGCAGAGTTGGGAGCGCGGTCAAATAACCACATAGACATTTTTTGTTTAGTAAACTTTTGTTTATGCAGGCAGTCTCCCCATACATGCCACCTTTTCCTCCCCCTAATAACAGCTATTATGGGGAGGAAAAGGGGGGAATATGAGGACATTGCTGGGATAACTGCACTAACGCCAAAGAGTGTAAAACTCCGCTCCGGCATTTAATAAATACTACGAACTGCTGGCCCTCTCTGAAAAGAACCGTCCGGTGGAGAGCCCCGATGTTTAAAAGGATCGCCATGGAAACTGCTGTTTTCCATGACAATCCGTGGTTTGTAAATATTGGGTGTGGATCTCCGCAACGAAAGTCTGATTTGCGAAAAATCAGATTCCTCCCAGCTAGTTGCGAACTGGCTGGGATTTCCATTGCATATGCCTCGAGCAGGCATTGCAATCGATCCACGGAGCCCCGAAAGCTCCGTTCGCTGAAATGGTAAGTAAAAATAATCCCTTCCCTAATTCTAACCCTAACCCTCCCCTTTCACTACCCTAACCCTAACCCTAACCCTCCTTTCCTGGCAGCCTGACCCTAACTCTCCCTCCCCTGCAGCCTTACCCTAACCTTCCCTCCCCTGCAGCCTAACCCTAACCCTCCTTTCCTGGCAGCCTGACCCTAACCCTTCCCTGCAGCCTGACCCTAACCCTCAATTTACTGCAGTCTAACCCTAACCCTCTATCTACCGCAGCCTGACCCTAACCTTCCCTCCTCTGCAGCCTGACCCTAACCCTCCCTCCCCTGCAGCCTGACCCTAACCCTAACCCGCACAACTGCACAAATAATTTACTTACCTGTTGTTATGCCCGTCCAGTCCTCCAATGCCCGCTATCAGGCCGCTTGCGTCCGCTGTTTAAAACTCTCACATGCCTTTACTTACCGCCAGGTCCCCGCTGCTTGCTTCTCCTGTCCTCCGGACTCTGCTTGCTGCCTGCGTTCCCCTGCTGTTGGCATCGGCTCCCTCTCCGCGCTCCCGGACACTCCGCTGGCTTCCTGTGAGCGGTCTCCACGTTCATATGAAAATGGGCATTATCACTTGAAAATGAAGTTTGTAAATAGACCCCAAGATCTTAGCGCAGGATTGTTTGTATTGGATACCTTTCTGCAGCCAGGGAGATCAGAACATTTTTAGGTTAGGGGCCAGACATCATGGTCCAGATTCACAGTTACGTAGTTTTCGCATGTTTTAAGAATTGAGCTTATACGCATGCGTAGTAGCTTAATTACGCTATCTACGTACCATTTCTGTATATAGATTGCATAAGCGCGGTCTTTAGAGTTAGGCTTAGGCTGTGGGTCATGGAGGGTTAGGTTGCATGGCATGGAGGATTAGGGTTAGGCTGTGGGTCATGGAGGGTTAGGTTGCATGGCATGGAGGATTAGGGTTACACTGCGGGACAGGTAGGGCTAGGTTTAGGGTTTAAGAAGGGAAAGGTTAGGTTAGAGGCTGTGGGAAATAGAGGGTTAGGGGAGGGTTAAGGTTGAGGTTAGAATAAAAAGCTTACCTGTAGCTGGAAAAATTTGTGACTCTGGAAGTCTCAGCACCGTCAATCTCTAAAATGACCATTCAACTGTCGCACGATGGTCTGTCGGAAAACACCCCCCCATTATCAGTCCTTGACTGTCCCGGTCATTGTATAGTGTGTACTCAGTTTAAGGCTTACCTGAGACCATACTATCTTGCTGAAATCTGCGCATTTATCCCTTCTGTGCTGCTGTTAACAAATGTCATACATCGTGCAGCATCTATGAACCAGACAGTGGGTCACCGCAGTGTAATAGAATGTTGTTTCACAGATTAAATTAATCCTAATTGAGACAACACACTGAGCTGTATTGCCAAGGCCAATATTAAACAAAGTGGCAAAAATCGCGGTGGGGGTGACACCACGCCAGTCGAAGGATACATGTGAAAATCAAACTGTTATGTAAATGTGCGGATAATAGTATTAACGGCACAGTGAGCACTATAATTACCACTAATGAACATCTTGGGAGAATGACTGCCTCATAAAAACACCATCACTGCCATTTAATAACATTTTAAATAAAGTTAAAAAAAATACATTGACAAAAAAAAGTTGGTTTACAAATTTTAGGTTAGTCCTGGACTCAGTGCTTACATGGGGGTGGTATGTGTCCCAGGGGTGTAGTAAGTAGGTAAACGAAGGGTTAAAAATAAACCTGAGAGCCTGTAAACACACTGGGTGTGCCTGGACTCAGTGGCTCCACTTACTTGGGGGTGATGATTGGGTGGTGGGGGAAAAAGGGGTGTGGCTCAACAGGGAGTGTCCTCATATAAGATTTGGGCGGCATGAAGTTGCCCCCTTTTTCCTGAAGAATTTTCGGAGGGAAGGTGCCATCTGAAGGAATAAGTCACATTGCATTTTATTATTCTTCTTACTCTTATTGTTTTCTTTTTGCATTTAGCTTGATTGTATATCATTTATTACTATTCTCTTATCTTTTATTCTATATTTTCTACTACTTCTTTCCTCTCTATCTATCCTTATCTGTCTCTATTTTTCCTTGCCTCCTTTTTCTTCCGTGGATTTGTGGTCAATTGTGGGCTTGGGGTGTAATTTACTGCTGTCTCTGTATTATGCCTCGCCCCCAGCGTACCGTTAGCCGCCCCCAGCGCCTCCGGGAGGAATCCCCTGAATACGTACCGGATACTCAGGCTGCTCCTGGGTGTCCGGTCCGTGGGCGTCGGCGGTCCGTTGCTCGGGTGCGCGTCCCGCGGGCTCGCGGCCGCGGTTCCGGTTAGCTCCACCCCCTCGCAGGTCTTTTCGGCGGGAAACGCCGGCGTGCGTCGGGACGTTTCGACGTCTGACGTCACTCCGGCGGGCGCTTTGGATGACGCGGCGGCGTCGGCTTGCGCGGCGCCATCTTCAGCTGCACTCGGGCAAATGGCTGGTTCCGGGTGCAGCGTTACCGCGGCAACGGACGCGGTGGTCGGTGTCCCTCAGTCTGGATCACTGAGTGACCCTGGAAGCAGAGGAGTCGGTACAGCCATACTGGGTACGCAGAGGAGTCGGTACAGCCATACTGGGTACGAGGGAAGCAGCAAGGGGGACAGAGGGCAGTGAGGATCAGATGGGTTGTCCAGCGTTGTTGGTTTCTCAGCCTGTTGGTAACGCTAATGTTTCTCTGCCTGCCAGTGACATGACTGCCTGTGGTTTCCCTTCTGCCCATAGCACTCCTGCTCTCTCTCAGCATATGCCAGGTCCTTTGACAGCAGGGGCTTTTATGCAGCCCTTTAACACTTTCCCTGCAACATCGGCTTTTGGGCCTCAGGCCAGCTATTATTTTAATCAAGGGGGGGTTGGATCCTTGCCCACTCCTTCCCCAGCTGTATCTCAGTGGCCAGGTCCTGTCGGCTGGCCATACTGGCAGGGGCCTGATATGACTCCCACCCCCTACAGGGCTTGGCCCTGGGCCC
>WWET01000244.1:648088-662522 GCA_011038615.1 Limnodynastes dumerilii | reverse complement strand
TATATATATATATATATATATATATATATATATATATATATATATATATATTTTTACAGATTTTATTTATATACAGGTTTTTTTATAGCGCTAACAGATTTAGCAGCGCTTTACAGAGAATATTTCACATTCACATCAGTCCCTGTCCCATTGGAGCTACATTCTAAGGTCCCTAACACAGACATACACACAATAGGGTTAATTTATTTAGCAGCCAATTAACCTACCAGCGCTTTTTTGGAGTTTGGGAGGAATCCGGGGCACCCGGAGGTAACCCACACAGACACGGGGTGAACATACAGACTCCACACAGAAAAGGCCTAGTCCGGGAATCTTGTGAGACACAAGTACTATATATATATATTAATGGGGCTTAATGACACAATTTATGCAAATCACGTCATTAAGCTCCGCCCCGGAAAATACACACATGTTTTTTGTTGAAATAGGGATCGGGGCGGGACTTGATAGCGCAAATTGCGTCACCAAGTCCCTTCCTGTCCTTAGCAACACTAGTATACTAGTGTTGCTAGGCAGGGGGGCAGGACTTGAGGCCATGGTTTCCATGAAAAAACAGGCCTCAAGTCACTTGCGGGAGATTTACCGGCTCTCCCGGGATACCGGGAGAACTGCACGAATTTAGGGAGTCTCCCGGACATTCCAGGTGAGTCAGCAACCCTGATATATAATATATCAGTGAAGATGAGGACAACTGATACTTACCCTAACTCTGGTATTGGCAGAATCCCACCACCGATACTTGCATAGAGCTGAGCATTAGCATATGCTTCGGCAGACTGTCAATGCAGCCATTCAGTGCCTTGCCCCCATGTCACATCACGGGTGATTTTGCATAGGGGTGGGCCGTGGATATGTCCCTATGGGCCCTAACATATCCGACGGCAGCTCTTTGTATAGATAGGAAGTCATTATGGGGCTGGAGGAAATCATTGAAGACAGGTCTATTTGATCCCTGGCCTGGAGAGATTGGAGGGTTGCCAATACTCTTCTTCTCTCTCCACTGCAATTACTTACTGCTGGAGAGTTTTACCACTCTTTCTTTTTTTGAGATATAGTTTTCCTGGTAGCGCTAGACACACCCATAGGTGGAGCTATCATCAGGACACACCCCTTTGGTGGCACAGGGCACACCTCTTTGCTGCAGTTATCACAACCTCCCCAATATTCACTTGCAAAATTTGACAACCATGGTATAGTTTGTCTGAAGCATTTATCAGTATATTATTTAAGTGGTGTATATGTTAGAAATAATAACCACTAAGTAAAGAGGATGAACTTCCATTTTACCTTTTTTTAGGCTTTTGCTGATCTTCTTAGAAATTATTTACATTTCTCAGGTTTTAATACAACACCTTTCTCTCTAGAACCGTCTGGCATCCGGTGCTCATTTCTGTAGAGTAAACCCATCAATAACGTGTGACAAATAATTTCAATTGAAACCCTACCGTGAGAGACACACACTCACTGTGCTGTAATTTCTGCAAACAAATCAGACACAGCAAACGTACAATTACTCTATAGAAAGCCATAGATATTACCAGACCTTTGTGAGAACATCATATATATTGCATGCTGTTACCGTCTCTGTATGGAATTTCTACATAAATGTCATGCATTTATAAGCAATAAAAATAGGCAGCTTGTCATTATTTCTCAGCACACAATAAAAAGAGGTTATTTTATTCTTCAACGCGGATGGAGCAGGCATAGCGGGGATGTCATGTTGGATTTCACATGTCGTTTAAGAAAGGAAATATTTAAATATATATTACAATATAGATTCTATTTACTATTAATATTGGACTGGATCCTGAAGTAGGAATGTAGTACTTATGAGTGTGGGTCCCCGTTGCGAACAGCCCTATTTCGATATATCGATTTCGGGATATCGATTGCTTATGCCTTGATGAGGCATTGCAATTGATCCCTGGAGGTAAGGAAACCCACTCCCTAACCCTAACCCTCCCCCCCGCAGCCTAACCCTAAGTCCCCTCCACCCCCCAATCTACTCCCTAAACCTAAGCCCCCCCCCAGCCTAACCCTAAGTCCCCCCCGCAGCCAAACCCTAAGTCCACGGCAGCTGTGTTTAGTGCAGAATTTATCCTTAGCAAGGGGGACCAGACCACCAACCGTGAGCATGAAATATGCATGGCAATTGAGCTTAACCATGTAAATCATACAGTAAGATCTTGGTTTAGCCCATATGTACGATCTAGTATTCCGTGCAGAATACTTAAGGTCAGGGTCGCCGACTTATTAAAGCTTCCCTCCGGGAGAACCTGAAGGGAAGCCACAGATTCCTGCAAGAGGTGGGGCTTAATGCAGTTTATGCAAATCACGTCATTAAGCCATCATCAAGTCCCGCCCATCCTTAGTAGCACTAGGGAATACAACAGATATTGACAGCTTGTGGGACTTGCGGGAGCTTTGCCGGCTCTCTCAGGATGCCGGGAGAACTGCCAAAATTTCGGGAGTCTAACGGGTATTCTGGGAGAGTCGGCAACCCTGCTAAAGGTTCTGTGGATCTTCTGCATGTAGGAGATCAAGGAAAATGCCTTGTTCTCTTATGTGCAATATTTGGGAATGCTAATGTCATTCATTAGCCTCCGGTGCGGGATCTACACACAGAATTACATTTTAGATCTGAATTCAGTCCATATATATATATATATATTTAAAAAAAAAAAAAATAATCCATGGAAAAAGATATGGCCATAGTTAGACAACATAAAGAAATTAGAAACTGGTGGTGATTCATTACCATGCAGAAATATGTTCAACATAAGAGGATTCCTATTGCTCTGACAAGCTTTAAGAATCTTACATGGGGTTTGCAAAACGAGCACTTTCAAAACGAGTGGGAAAGCGTTTTGGGCACATGTTCCTTTGAATTAATGAATACTTTAATCAAAAACAGAGGTAACCGCAGGAACAGCTGCTGAAAGAGATGGAACCATTGAGTCTTCAACACTTCAGAAAATATTGAACGCTGTTAAGAATTTTAAAATAAATAGGGAATTTCAATAAAACATATATTACAAGTAAAAGAAATTGTGAAGATTGAGCATAAGATGAAAGATGTCGAACGTATAGCAATAAAACATCTCAAGATAAAAATAAAAGGAAACATTGAATAACAAGGTTGCCATGGAATTTAGACTACAGAGAACCAGACTTTAATAACCAAATTTCAAAGTACCCCAACATCATGATAAGGGGACAGAGGCGTCATAACATTTTTAGGTTAAGGGTGGCAAGAGGTCAGTATAATGGGCCTGATTAAGATCTAAGGAAGCTTTGTATGGGTACTACATATGGGGCATACACATAATGAGTGGGACTTTAGCCCAAAATGGGATGAAAAAATTGACCGCAGGTTAAAACGATAAATTTTGCATTTAAATGTATGTTGAGGCATTCTCATACCTACTATATTCAATAATACGTAACATCAATAACCTAATTAAGGAAATTTTATGAAAATGTAATACAAATCATATAATGCACAGACGGGTATGAGTTTCCAGTATGAACGGCCCATCTTCAAAATGGCTGTCTCATACCAGTTACAGAATGGTTTTGCAAATTGAAAAGCAATCGATGCTCCTCGGACCGAAAACCATAACCATTGTCATTCGCTTTCGCCCTAACCCTCCTCTTCCAATACCTTAACCCCTACCCCCTCCTTCTTGCAGCCTAACCTTAAGACTCCACTCCCCATAGCCTAACCCTAAAACTCCCCTCCCCGCAGCCTGATCCTAACTCTTCCCTACTCTAACCCTCCCCTTTCATTACCCTAACTCTAACCCTCCCTTCCCAAGAGGTTAAAGTCACTCGATAGTGTTACTTACATCTCCGGTGGCTTCCAGTGCGACGGGTCCAGCGACATCCAAACAACGAATGGGTAAATACTTATCCATTATAAAAAAAATTCTAAAATGGCTGCCCTTTCAAAATAGAGACAACCGAAAATCAGTTTTCAGCGGTGTCCACTTCTAAAAGCAGCATTTTGAGGCGGCAATGGTCTGGGCTTCTCTTCTTTACTGTACTGTATACTAACCATTATATTGTGGTGCAGGCTGCAAAAAAGGGAAGAAAGTAAGTCAAGACCCAGCGTCCCAAAATGGGGTCAGATTTAGCCCAACTACACAAAAGGAAACTAGGGCCCCATAGAGCTGCAGGAAACATAATCGGCAGGCAGTGGCCGATGCACTGCACAGGCAGGGTTAAATAGAAGTTTCAAGGGGTTGGGGGTTAGTTTGATTGAGAAAGGGGGCGGGGGTGGTGCTAGGTCTGGATGGAGTTATAGGGGTATAAGTAAGGTGGTAGGAGGAGCTTAGTCACTCTTCAGAAAGATTCTCCCTCCCTCCCTTTAAGGTGTTAGAATGTTATGTGCTTAACCAATTTTCTTTACAGAAGGAGCATGGTGGGGCGGTAGCAGTGGGGGTCAGCAAAATAGGTGGTATGGCGCATGGGGGAATTATGGCGGGAATAGCTTGCTGGAGGATCAGACGGGTGCGCCAAGGTCAAGGTGGGTGACCTCTTGGTTAGAAGGTATTTGCTGATCCCCCATCTGCTATTGGGCCACCTAGTTCTTTTTCAGATGACTTATTATATATTATATATATAGTCATCACAGCTTTAGTTACCGATTCATCATTTTAATCCAGCTATTGGTGTCTGTCTCGTTATTTCGTTAAGGTATGCCTGGCTGTGCAGTGTGTGAGTGGGCACTGTACCGTTTGCTGTTTAATACATTTTTACAATTAATTGGGTTATTATTTTTTAGATGTTAACTCACTATAGCATTACTAGCTGAATAAAAGTTAAATACAAAAACTATCCATGACTATTTATTAATATTATTCAGTATGCATAGAAAAATCTGTGTTTGATGGTCACCGTTGTGAACGGTCCTTTATTTAGAAAGGGCCGTTTCCTCCCAGTCAGTTTTGAACTGGATGGGAAATCGATTGCTTCTGTCTCCCAGAGGAGAAGCAATTGATCGATGAAAGAAAGAAGACGCTGCGAAGAATAGGATGGCAGACCAATCAGGCAGGGCCATAACTAGGGGTGTGCGATAGGGGTGGCCGCACAGGGCGCAAATCTTAAGGGGGCACCAGTAAGCTAATATTTATGATGAAATTGGCTTGGAATTCAGGGTCAGGGGGCACCATTTTTGCTTTTCGTCCCTGGCGCTAAAATTTCTAGTTACAGCTCTGCAATCAGGAGTCAGCCCTGGTCAGGTCTCCAGCGAGTGATAGGACAGCCGAGGCCTATCTCTTGAATGCCTAATGAAGGGGTCAATGCATGCTTCACATCTCGGCTGCTAGGAAACAGTTGGGATGCCAAAATACTGAGCATGAGGCTGAGCGGGGTAGTCGGATGGCTAAATACGGTTGTCCCAGCTAACATTATATTTTGAGGACAACTTTACTGTCAACTTAAAGTCTCCTCAGTAACCTTTAAAAATAGTTGGAATGTTCAGAACTCATTAACAGTTTGTCCTTTCATAAACAGGGACACACCTTATAAATTCCTATTTAATATTGTTCTACCCATACAATCATACATCGCTACACAAGTCAACTTATTATAAATAGTTTTCATCAGAAGAAAAACATGTCTGTTATCTTCCACCAATTAGTCCAGTAATGAGCAGGTGCTGACAGGTTGCTCTTATCACTAATGTCAGTCCTCGTGTTCGTCAGTATGACATAGTCTAATCGGAATCAGGGAATGTTGCTTGAATTTGTTCTTAACGAATAAACTTATGAAATAAAATGTAGCTATAAATATTATTATTGAACTCTCCATAACCAGTGTAAAAGGAAACATTCCTGTTTCTAATTTTGGTCCAATCATATAAATAATGAATGCTTTCCACTCTATTTTGGTTATAAATTACGCTGCTGCATGTATGGTAGGGTGTACTGCTATTGGTGGGATTTACCGCTATGAAATAGCTTTTTTAGAAATAGAGACAGCAGAAAGCTAATTCGCACAAACTAGTGGGAAGTCTAGGGTCAGCCTTTGGGGAAGGGAGTCTTAGGTTTAGGCTGTGGAGAAGGGAGTCTTAGATTTAGGCTATGGGTAAGGGAGTCTTAGGTTTAGGCCGTGGGGAAGGGAGTCTTAAGTTTAGGCTGTGGGGAAGGGAGTCTTAGGTTTAGGCTGTGGGGAAGGGAGTCTTAGGTTTAGGCGGTGGGGAAGGGATTCTTAGGGTAATGGAAGAAGAGGGTAAGGGTTTTGGGTAATGTAAGGGGAGGGTTAGGGTAAAGATTAGGGTAAGGGCTGAGGTTAAATTTATACTCACCATTTGCTGTAGGATCTTCTTTCTTCCGTTGATCGATTGCTTCTTCTCTGTGAGGCAGAAGCAAACGATTTACCAGCCAGTTCACAACTTTTTCGAAAGGGCCTTTCACAGCGACCACCAAATCTCTACTGTTATTTTCACATTAGGTATTAATAGATTTTAGACAGGTTTTCCTACATTCTATCTCTTCCCTCCGGGAGATTTTAGAGGGAAGAGATAGATGCTGATTGTATGGGCGTGGGGCTTAATGATGCGATTTATGCAAATAATGTTATTAAGCCCTGCCCCCTTCCATCACTACTGTTATGCATAGTGTTCCAGGGGGTGGGCGGGGCTTGGTGTCAAAACTCATGTCATCATGTCCCGCCTATTACTGGTAATACTAGGGATTAATATAATGAGAGGCAGGGAAGGCCTCTCATGCGGGAGGTTTCCCGGATATTCCAGGAGAGTCGGAAAGCCTAATTTTAGAACAGGAATATACAACCTGTGGAACTTCTGGAACCATGAATCCACAGGTGCCACAGAAAACATTCCCCTGTCATGCCATAACATCAGAGCAAGGGCAAGGGTGAGTGCTTGCGAACAGACCATGGGGGGGAGGGGAAGTGCCGTCAAAGTGTCTTACTAAGTCACACAGCGGCCGACCCAGAGGCACACGCAAATCTGTATGTATCGAGCATGCGTTTGAAAAGTGGGCGGACTGCTTGCGATTCCAAAGCGTACACAACAGAACCTATGGATGGCAAGCAATTATTTAGTGCAGGGTAGTACAGTACAATGCTGACTGTGAGCGCCCAGGTCAGAATGTAAATGTCACAAAATAACTGCAAAAAAATATTTAACATTTTTAATTTTTACAGATGTTAGTTCTAGGTATGCAATAATACGCACCTACGTTGCAAGCCAACACCCATGACACTCCACTCACATGGACGGGTTTTCGTAGACTTACGCCACCATAGAACACCCTTATCTTTACTTTTGCATTTACGTGCGTATAATACTTACGTACGTGTGTATGTAACTAACCGCGCCCCTTAAATGGTCATTTAAATGCCCCCCCCCACCCATCGTCCCCAAGTGCGATTCAGAAGTATGTGCCTAAGTATGTGCTTGCTTGTGCCCCGTCCTTACTGTACATTGATTACGTCCCTCCACCCCTTCGCTCCCTCAACACACCTGTCAGCATACAAACTGTCGCAGCTTGAATTAGGCTGAGATCTGATTGGCCCGTGATTGCTTCAGTTTTGAGCATGTGCAGCAGGAAGTCATGCAGAGAAACAGCAGGACAGCTGGCACACACTCTCCTCTGGATCGGGCCCACACTATGTTATTTTCACCTTTATTCGCCACTCCGACACGTCTGATTCACACTTAAGTAGGAAATAAGTATATGCAGATTCAGATTTTGTGCACCTAAATGGCAAGCGCGCTCCCATGACACTCCCCCCGTCCTTACGGATCTTTGCAGACTTCCGCCACCACAGGGCTACTTTAACTCCTTGTGCATATCTTTGTGCAGAGTTTGCTTAAGTAAGAATGGAGTTGCCTTATCCCCGCCCGTTCAGCCCTATTTAAATGCCTCGCCCCACCCACATTTCTTAACTTCATTCTTACAGACTACTGTCACACACCTTCTTACGGATGTCTCTAGGTACAGAGATGAAGGGCCTGATTGAGAGAACCGTTTTCAGGGCATGTTGCGTGCGTATTTTAAGGTACGTTTCAACTGCGCATGCGTAGTAACTTTTTTACGCAGTTTATGTAGACTATACTTGCCTCATGGACGGATTTTTGAATTGCACTTGGGTACAAACGCCTGCATATGCGACGCAAAAATACGCACGTCAAAATGGGTGGGGGAAGGCATTTAAATGAAGGTATGTGGGCGCGACTAACATGAATCGCACGTATGGGGGACACATACGCACGCAACTGCATACGTAAAGTTACAAGTGGTCTATGGAGGCGTAAGTCACCGGCAGCACGGCCGAGAGAGAGGAGAGTCATGGGTGGGAGGGGGTTTGGCCTGCACAGGCCGTGCGTATAATTACGGTTCTTCATGGAAACAGTCCTCTGAATACGGCCCAAACTCCGTGTGTCATGGCTTTCTTTGCATAACATCAGGCTCGAGCATGTCCAAAACTCCCAAAAAAAGCCCAGATACGCATACGGACTGCGTATATTTAGGAATGTTTTGAGGGGTAAATCAGGGCCCAGAAGACAAAGGCAGTACTGACCATTAGAAGGTCCTCCTTCTCCTCCTGACAAGAACACACATGACACTTGATCTTAGCCGTAAGGCCGATAAGCAATCCACAATTTCCATTTTTTGATGCCGTGTAGTAGAAAAATCTTCCTTTGGCCTCTGTTCATTAGTATCAGAAAGTACAGTTCTTTATTCAGATAGTACATGAAGGCAAAACTTGCAACTTTGATTTTCTAAAAATCTCGCTTGAACTTATTGTGAAACTCCAGAGAGTTTCTTTATACAAACTTTAGAGAAAAAGTCAAAGATTATGAATAATTGAACTATTGGCATTAATCATTTTAAATTTGGAAAATGAAAATGTTCTATCTAAGGTTCTGTAGGCATATTGGGGTAGATCCTGAACTACGTGTGTACGTACGTATTTTAGCGGTGCGTATTTTAGTACACGTAAGGTCAATACACTCCCCATGGCACACCCCTTGCACGGACGTATTTTCTCTATTTACGCGACCCAAACCCTACCTTAACTTTTCCTAACGTAACAGAATACGTCCGCTAACGGGCGTACAGACTACGCGAACGTACGCAGCTTAGCACGCCCATACTGTACACTTTAAATACCACCCCCCGCCTACTTCACGTAAAACTCACGTATTGGTCACTAACGTAAATTTGGCACACCCACACGTAAGTATTTACGTTAGCAATACGTGAATTATCCATACGTTTGAAAATACGCTACGTGAATGTGCGTATTTTCTGCGGTGCGCATGCGCAGTGCGTACAAATCTGCGAATTTACGTGTCCGCCACACGTAAATTCGCGGAAATGCGTAGTTCAGGATCTGCCCCATTGACCATTCAGCACCTTATTTATTGCACTGAACACTGGCTTTATTTAAACAATTTTTCTTTTTCTTTCATATTGTGTATAAAATCCACCACACATGATGATAATGTCTTTCATAGCAAAACATCTATTAGATTTTTATTAAACGGTTATAGACCTTCTAGTCCCAAATGACTTTGGAAAATTCCCCCATCCTCTTGTTTGTACCCTGGCAATGATTTAAAAAAATAAAGGAAAAGGTTGTTTTTAATACGAAAAAAAAAACATTTCTGTATTGTGAACTTACAATCAATATTTAGGAAAAAGCACAAGGCATTGGTCACTTGTAAGCTCTGTGCATTGTATAATGGTCACTAGGATGTCCTTTATATTTTATGGTAGTCACTAGAATGCTGTCTGTATTGTATGGTGATCACTAGGATGTCCTTTATATTGTACGGTAGTTACTAGAATGCTGTCTGTATTGTATGGTTGTCACTAGGATGTCCTTTATTTTGTACGGTAGTCACTAGAACGCTATCTGTATTGTATGGTGATCACTAGGATGTCATATATATTGTATGGTGCTCACTAGAATGCTGTCTATATTGTATGGTGATCATTAGAATGCTCTCTCTATTGGGTGGTGGTTATCTGAATGCTCTCTGTATTGGGTGATTGGGTCTGATCCAGAAGAACGCCCGCAGTCGCTCGGACAGCAGGCGTAAGCGTAAGATAGGCTTTGCAGCCGATCTACGCATGCGCCGGGCAGATGTTGCCCGGCGTTTCTAAGGCAACGCCCAATCCTGGATCGGGCGTCCGTAGCAGCGCCGTAGGGACGCTGGAGGGGACGTCCTTCAGCGTCTCTACACTCACGTTAGTGCTGGTGGGCGGGGGAGGTAAGTAAATGAGGGTGGGGGGGCGTGCTAAGCGGCCATACGCTCCTGAGTTAGGGTAGCCTTCAGCCGGCGTAAGGAAGGGGCCATACGCCCGCACAGGGGGAGTGCCAGGGGGAGTCAGCGATGTAACGCTGAGTGTTAGTACGCTCAGCGCTACATCGTACCTCTGGATCAGGCCCATTGTCACTAGGATGCTCTTTGAATTTGGTGGTAAATACTAGGAAGATCTCTATAGTGAGTGGTGTTCATTAGGATGCTCTACATATTGGGTGGTGGTTACCAGGATGCTCTCTGTATTGACTAATGTCACTAGAATATTCTCTGTATTACGTGGTTGTCACCAGGATGCTTTCTGCATTGAGTGGTGGTCAGTAGGATGTTCTCTGTATTGCATTTCAGTCATTAGGATGTTCTCTGCATTATATGGTGCTTACAAGGAAGCTCTGTATTGTTTGTCAGTCACTAGGACGCAGTCTGTGTTATGGGCAATTATTAGAATGCCTTCAGGATTCTATCTGGGTATTAGGATGCTCTCTTTATTGTATGTAAGACTCTTTGGGCCAGATTTACTAAGCTGCAGGTTTGGAAAAATGGAGATGTTGAGAAAAGCAGCCAATCAGATTTTAGCTGACATTCTCTAGTATGTAATAGGAAAGTGAGAGCTAGAATCTGATTGGTTGCTATAGGCAACATCTCCACTTTTCCAAACCGGCAGCTTAGTAAATCTGTCTTCTTATGTTGTACATCTGTATGCATTTTTCGAATTTTAGCAATTCGGAGAAAATTCGCATTCGCAAAAGAAAATTCGCAATTCGAATTTTCGAAATTGGGATTTTCTAACCGGGGACCCACACCCATGAAATACGTCATTGTTAAAATATTTTAGAATTCTGTATCCTGAAAACTCTAAATTCCAAATCTGCGCATTGTGTTATACAAGGACTGTAAAAAGTCCTTTACAAACCTGTACCCATAGAGACGCATATGAAATGTGACCTGCAGCATGTTACATTCAGGTACATCTATCAGTAATGAAATAGAGGCAGAGATAGCAGACAAGTAGAATGGAGAATCTTCTAAACCTGCAATACATACAGCTGACAGGTTTCCATGTTTTCTCTCAGGCTGTCAGAGTGGGAGTGAAAGTAATCAGTCATTTTATACCCATCATATAACCATCTGCATGTATGAAAGGTAAACATGTGTACAGGGTATTGCATATCTCTATGTATGAGTTATGAATCAAGAACTGCAATGAGATCAAGAAAATATAATACTCCTCAACCTCCCTCTTAATATTCTACTGTCCTATTAAACAGTAGCCACTTTTCTTTCCATAACTAATTAACCTTAATCATACAGACCTCAGTTTTTACCTGTAACCTGAATTTTCCAGTCTTCCATATATATTACTTACCCTCATTTACCCTCATGTATCAAATTTACTGTTCTACATATTGTAAGCTTGTGAACAGGGTCCTGCTACCTCCCAGTGCGTTTGCCGTAAACCAGTCATGTTGTATAGTGCTTGTTTCAATTTGTAAATGTAATATGCTGGCGTTATATAAAAAGAACTGTTCATAAAAACTAAACAAGAAAATAGCCCAAGGTTTATATTCATCTGGAGCCGTTGTACCAGCAATGAAAGTCTGCCATCCCCTCAGCTTGTCCACATTCATAATTCTTTTATTCCATGTCTTGGTTTACACTGGTTCCACCCCTGTGCTCTTCAGGGGTGGAACCATCCTGGTTTCACCCATGAGCAGCACAGTTCATTGGGCAGGGACACTGTGGGCCATCCAGACAAAAAGAACAATACTCCAGGTCAAATATGAGTGTTCTTAAGCATGGAAAGTATGCAAAAAAATAATATAAGTATATACCCAAGTGTCTATTTTGAAATTGAAATGTAAAGTTGTAAATTATGGCCCATCAATCTTTTTTGGAGGCACATGTGTTCAGTAATGGTTTTAGAAAGTAGTATTTGCTCTAGTCTTCGACCATCCGAGGTGATTTATGGTCTTGTCTTTTTATTATATGATCATACCTATATATCATCATCTGATTTCATTGGTTCTCCAATACTAATTTCACTGTAATTCTACTGGGGCATGTGTTCCACCTAGTACTACACAAACATTTATATTACTCAGAGCGTTTAATCAGAACCTGTCTCATAACATTATTTTATAACAGCCACTGACTGTATACCTGATGCTAATTTCCCTTACTCACCGGTTTTACATTGGTTGGGGCTTTAAGAAATGGTTTAAAAGAGACATTACACAAAAAAGACAATTTATATAGAAAAACGCTTCTTTACCAAAACACTTTGCTGATTTCTCAAATGTTTTCTGCAAGATATCCTGATCTAGGGGTAGATCCAGACCTACGTTTCCTTTCCATTTCAACGTGTAGCGTATTTATGCAATCATAATTACTATGCGCTCCCCTCGCTCGTATGTACTTTTGCCGTTTTATGGTCTCCAAACCCTACCTTAACTCTTCAAAGCATAACTCCTGTCGGCCGTAATGGCTGCACGTACTTATGCGTCTAAGCACCGCCCATGCTGTATGATTTACATGCCTCACCCCGCCTCCGAAGCTTAATTATGGGTGTCGTATGGCTGTCATGCCCCTTCGTACGTAGTTACGCTCTTGATACTAGAGGCCTGATTCAGAGATCCGCTGCCGATGGTATCGCAAATATACGCATCTAAGTGTCAGGTCGGAGCAGGTTACATCCCACTGAATAAACAGTCACTCCCCTCGCAATCTCCGGCCGGACCTAAAGTTAGACCTGCATTGACTTGCCCTATCTGGCCGCACTCACTTCCGACCTTATGTGCAATAGTTGCGTATATTTAGGGTCCTAAGTCTGTAAGCGCGCCCACTTTCCCTCATCTAAATGCCTCCACCCGCCCATTTCTATGCAAATCCTTCGGTTCCTATATTTCCGCTGGCCTTAGGATCGCAATTGTTCCCGACCGATTCACAAGTCCGACCTTAAGGCATTTCCAACCCTAACTTCAACGTAGACGGCGTTGCACTATTACTACGCATGCGCAGTTGATGCAAAGTCGATCCAACCCTAAATATACGCACCTAACTATCGTTAATATCGGATCTCTGAATCAGGCCCTAGGTTGTTACGTACGTTCTGAGTTACATGCCGTAACATCTGCCGTGCGAATGCGAAGAACACACAAAATAGCGTTTTTCCGTCTCCAGCTAGCGTATTTAGTTTAGGGCCCTAGATTGTTATATGATTCTTTAATAAATGGCTCAAGTGGTAGCACTTCTGCCGCACAGCACCGAGTTCTTGAGTTTGGTTTCCAGACAAGGCCTGTGTAATAACTAAGGACCGTTTATAAGCTTAAAAAAGGTCTTTTAAGAACAGTCTTTTAAGAATTGACCTACGACGCATGCGTCATTTATGCAATCTACGTACCATTTAGGTACGTAGATTGACTACATGCGGTCTTTAAAGACCGCACATAGATATTTAAGAAGGAAGAGATGTGCCATGACAGCCTCTGTCCTTTACTAAGAAGAGTGGGTGGAAGGAGGGATTTAAACTAGACGGGAAGGACGCGGGGAAGGAATCTCCGTTTGTATTTTCCTTTATAAGGAAGAAAATATAAACGGTTTGTTAAGGAAGCCCTATGGAAATGATTTCATGAGCCATTCGCAGTTTCACTACCATCCATGTGTACTGACATGTGCATGGCTTAACCTTTGAAACAGAAATATAAAGATAAACACAGCGGAAAAAGAAATACACAAATATATTAATGGCCGAATACACTTAGACGGCAACCAAGTATTGAACAGCCCTTTATTGATATTAAACAGCAAATAAAATATAATAACAAAGTTTATATTAGCTGCAGCAATATAACAACGATATCTAAAAATAAGTAAACCAGCACGGCAGTATGAACAACAAAAAGTTATCCATTTAATGGGGCCAAGAATCAGGGCCGGTGCTAGGGTGTTCGGCGCCCCCCTGTGAACTTTAATTTTGAGCCCTTCTGTTTAACAGTTTGAAATTGACACCAGTGACCATCCTAGATTATAGTAAGTGTCATCATACAACACAATTGTAACCACAATAAAACAACGCAAATCATAGTCACCACTATACAATAGTGTCCT
>WWET01000244.1:622470-633668 GCA_011038615.1 Limnodynastes dumerilii | reverse complement strand
GATAGATAGATAGATAGATAGATAGATAGATAGATAGATATGAGATAGATAGATAGATAGATAGATAGATAGATAGATAGATAGATAGATAGATAGATAGATAGATAGAACACTCATTTGAATAGATATGGGTCATAATTGCTAAAAGAAAATCCTGTACCTGTAGTTAGCAGACTAAGAGACCATGAATAAAGACAATAAACGCAGATGATCAGGTCAGAAGACTGCTTAATATACCTCGGTGGATTGAAGTCCAGTAATATGAGGAAGAATCAGAAATTAAATATTTAACACACGGTAGCGAGATACTGGAGGAAGGTGAGAATTCAAATGCAGTTAAAGGTTTAAAATAAAACATAGGTTTGTGAATGAAATAGATGAGAATGAATGAATGCATCTGAATTATGAATGAATAAAGGAGGATTTGCACAGAAACCTGCCAAGTGCAAAGATAAGGGCACATCTAATAAGGCAAAGCCAAAGAGATGGGGGATGGGTAGGATGTGGTTGTAATAGCTACAGAGGGCAAGTCAAGGGACTGGTGGTTGATTGATGGTGATGAGAATGGAGATCACAGGAGCAGAATGAAAAAATAAAAATAAATAAAATAAAATACCACAAGAAGAAAAAAAATACAAGACTCGGCCAGATTCAGTAGTCCACAACAGGAGCAGAGTTACATTAGCAGATCGATGCTCCTTCGCATATATGGACTCCCAAATGCAATACTATTTTGTTTCTTGGGACGCTCAGTTGCCCTTTGGATTCAGACATCACCTACTAAGAAACATTGGGCTTGATCCAGACCTACGCTCATGAAATGCTCATGTGCGTAGCGTACAGTATTTACACCGGCGTGCCTACGATGCACTCCCCTCAGCACTCGCCTTGGTTGTACTTAATTTTGCCTTCTTATGACAAGCAAACCCTATCCTAACTTTTCTGATTGTAACCGCAGCCGTCCGTAAGCTCAGTGCGTAGTTACGACGCTTAGCACACCCATACTGTACGATTTAAATGTCTCACCCCGCCCTCAGAGCGTAATTATGGCTTTCGTATGGCAGGCACGCCCCCTCAAGCGTAATAATAAAGGTGTTAAGCTCAAGGCCCATACACTTAGATTTTCAGATCGTAACATGAGCGTAACATCTGGCCCACGCATGCGCACTAATCAGAAATGGTCGTTTTTACGCTAACGACCATCGTAAAAACGCACCCGAGCATAGGTCTAGATCAGGCCCATTGACTTCTCATACTGCTTTCCCGGTCAATGTGGTTGAATGTTTCTCATGCCATAGTCTTATGCCAATCTATTGTGGATGAACCTTTCTGCACCTTACAATGGGGTGCATTTATTATAACGCTTATTGTGAGCGTTATTGTTCAGTGCAAGGCTCGCTGCACCTCGCAGCGAGTCTTGCACTTGTTTCCGCCAAATTTAATATATCTCACCTGTCCGGCGAGGTCCCACGATGATCTGCGGGACTTTCGCCGAGATCGAGTGAAGATTTAGTTCCCGCGCATGTGCAGTAGTTGCCTTAGAAACTTTTGTCCCAAAAGGTAAGTAACACTGCGCATGCGTGGGAATCCGAAGCAGAAGCTATTAGGAGGAAAAAGGGGGATATATGGGGGGACCGCTGTAATACCTACCCTAACGCCATCTTGAGATGGCGTTATTTAACAATCCGTGCCGACACTTTGTAAATTCAGCGATCAGCCTGCACGCATTCATTAGAGCGGGCTGGCGATCGGGGTAGGAATGCTAATGATCACCATGGTTTCCATGGCGATCATTGCATTAGTAAATGGTGATGTCTTCATTTTCAGGAGATAAAGACCGTTTTCAGGTGAAAACGGTCTTTATTTCCTGAAAATGAAGTTATCACCATTTAGTAAATGGAGCCCAATGTCTTCGTTTCATAAACAGATGCACAGTATGTCACATGCAGTGACGGATCTAATATGAAAGTAATGACGTCCCGGAGGGTCCCTGAAGCAACTTTTTTTAGCCTTTTTTTTCTTAAAGAGTACATTTTTCAACAAAATCCATGGTGTTTTTACTTAAGTGTTTTATTAAAATAAGGTTATATTAATGATAGAATCATAAGCCAATTGGTTGATGTACTTAATATCTAGGGGCCGGATTCAGATTTAATAACGTCAGAAGACTTACGCACACAAGCTCATGCGGCCTCCAGATGTTACTATTGTAACCCTAGCGTAACTTTGTTCCGTTCGAGCCCATTTGCGAGGAAATGGGCTGTGCTTCCCTTCCGCCTGCTAAAGTGTACAGTGTGGGAGGGGGCTCCCACACTGTAGTGGATCAGCGCTCGTACGGACCGCTGATCCATCCGACACATTTAATGCACGACAGAGGGGAGTGACAGGGGTGTGCACTCCCCTCTGTCTCGCGTAATTACAGGCACCCGCACGCACGGAAAGCGGACGGGAGTCTGAATCTGGCCCAAGAATATGCACTTTACAGGGGGGGTTTCTGAGTACCCAGAAACCCCCCTGATCAGTGCTGGCCGGTTGTTACATGCCATTGCCACCGCAGAGAGCCAACAGGCATGTAAAACACTCACCGCTCTCAACGCAGGGAAATCAGCTGCTTGGCCCACTTCACATACCGATCGGCATGTAAACAATATCAAGTGGGACGCCGCCGCAGTCTCAGCCATGCGCGCATCTCTCTCGCTCTCTAGTCTATTGGACGTTTCCCTATGCCTTAGGGACATCCTAGCATGTTCTGAGGATGGGAAGCTGCTAGCCTATCAGGGGCTAGCAGCCTCTATATCAGACTGGCGCTGACAGCATTCATCGCCGGTTATAGTTTCTGCTTGCCAGTTCTGTGACCTGCTATCTGTGTACCTAGTGCTTCTTGCCTAGTGATCCCCTTATACCTTGCCTTGTTCCTGCCTTGTTATCTCTAATGTATCTACCCCTGGTTCTTCCTCCTTAGTGTATCTACCTACCCATTTGCTCCTAGCCTCTCCCAGAGTGTCTGTTTGTGTTACTCCTTCGGTGGTCCCGCAGTCCCACGCTGTCTGCGTGTGCGCGAGCCCTGGTCCGTCTTGTCTAGTCCTGTGACCGATCTTCTGTCCTCCGTTCTTGGTTCAGTGTTCAGTGTCGTTTGTCACCGGTTGGTCCCTTCCAATCCGGTCTGCATCCCACTTCCTCATTTTCACCTTCCCTCACCTTCTGGTATCCTTCTGGGTTTTCCTTTCCTTCTCCTACGAGTCCGGTTCAATGGGGCATGACCTGTTGTTGGGGCACAGCAAATTCCATCCCCACCGTCAGGGGCTCTGGGGAACACCACCTGATAACACAGACTCTGTGCCCGGTAGCCGACTGGTAACACCTGCATTTTGGTACAGGATTCGTAACACCGGTAGACATTCAAGCTACATCTCTGACCAAAGGATGGCTTTTATGATCCAGCCAGCACAGAATAGAGAGCTGCTGCCACTGTCACTGTGTGTATTGAAGAAGATAAAAGTTTTACCCAGACTCGGTTGCTGGTGTGAAGGGGGTCACTACATGGCCCATTTTCAAGAACTCCACCCCACCATCCTGTTCTCTACCATTTGGGCCTTTGGACCTTGTTTAATTGTTGCCCTGTTGTTGCTGGCTACAAGGGACCATTATAACAGTTAAAATTTCAGGGCCATTTCAGGGCCACCAATGGACACATATTACACTCTGCAGGTTCATCCTGGCAGAGTGTGTGTTAATTTCTTACCACTTCTGTGTGCCTGATTTTCTCCCAGCTGCAAGTTAATTGTCCCTGGAGGTGTGTCTGGCTTCCACAGCTATTGGGGGAGTGTTCCTTAAATAGCCTCCAGTGCAGGTAGCAGAGGCTGGTCATAGTTTCTCTGTGTTTCTGTGCCAGAAATTCGCTCTGTGAGACCAATCATTTACTAGTATTTGCCACGGTGGATATTTTAACTATATTTCGCCCCCCTCTTTTTATATGTATCTATTAAAAGTTATATTTTAATTTTCATTATTGTAGTAATCAGTTGTTTTCGTATATATATGTAAATCTACTGAACCAATTAGGTGTGCACTATCAAATGGTCCACTTTTCTCTCTTCTTTCTATAATATCCCTAACCTTTTCCTTTTATGGTCCTAACCCTCCCTTTCTAAGAGCATAATCCTATCCTCCCCAAGACTAAATGTCCCTGGAGAGTTTATTCAGAGAGTTTAGTCCCTGGAGGTAGAGTCGGGTCTGCGGCGAAAATGAATGAGTGAAGTATATCATAAAATAAAATTATCTAAAATGGCTGCCACAGGAAACAGAGACAGCTGAAAAGCATCTTTCGTCTGTCTCTATTTCTAAAGGCAGACCACCGGATCAGGGACCCCCACCGCTTGTCTCACAGCCTAACCTTAACCCTTTATTTGCTGAGCATTTCAACAGTGACAATGACGGCTGTATCATTGTCGCAATAGAGCCGTCAGACCGCCAACTGCGTCACTCAGCATTTGTAAATATTAATCAGTCAGAAGTCTGAGCTGGGTCTTTAGAATGAAGCCCTTTCTCTTTCTCCAAACTGCCTTTGTCTTCCGCTCACATATTTTATTTATAATTAGATTGTAATTACTGTAATATGATCAGGAGCGGAAAATGCTCTTACGTGAATGCAGGCGTCTGTATAACTCAGTAAACTTAACAGCTCTCTATTATCTACTTCCGACTCGACCAGTTGTCACTCCCCATCACAGGTGTAGAGATTTTTGGCATGTAAAAAGGCCACATCGCTCTCTCTCTCTCTCTCTCTCCACCTAATGTGTAGTAAATCACACACAGACACATCATTAACTTGTCATAACGACTTTAACATTTCAGTTTTCCATTTGTGGCTATATATAAACATTTGTGCTGGAAAATAGGGAAAAATGTCACCGTGAATTAGTAAGTTGGCCTTATTTAAAGGACGTCATTCTGTAAGCTGCGAAGTCATGGTAAGGGCGCCAATTACACCACTACATCAGTTCTCTTGCTTCGTAAGTCTGAAAAAAGTTCATCACTGGTTAATATTTTTAGGGCAGGAAAAGAAGTCCGCTGGTGCCATGGTCAGACCTCTGCCGTGTGATCCTAAGTTCTGTACAAAGGGTAGACCAGTCCCCCAACGTACGGGACTTCTGCTACCAGAGGCTCAAAGCCATTATTACTGCAGCGCCAACGCTCCTGACCAGGTTACTTGGGATATCATCAGGACCAAAGCATATTTTTGCACCTGGGCCCACAGCACCCAGTATCCCCCATCATGTGTATCCAGCACCTATTATCCCCCATCATGTGTATCCAGCACCCAGTATTCCCATCATGTGTATCCAGCACCCAGTATCCCCCATCATGTGTATCCAGCACCCAGTATTCCCATCATGTCTCTCCACCTCTCAGTATCCCCATCATGTATATCTAGCACCCTGTATCCCCATCATGTGTATCCAACACCCAGTATCCCCATCATGTGTATCCAGCACCCAGTATCCCCATCATGTGTATCCAGCACCCAGTATCCCCATCATGTGTATTCAAGACCTATAATCCCCCATCATGTCTCTCCAGCACCCAGTATCCACATCATGTGTATCCAGCACCCAGTATCCTTCATCATGTCTCTCCAGCACCCAGTATTCCCATCATGTGTATCCAACACCCAGTATCCCCATCATGTATATCCAACACCCATTATCCCCCATCATGTGTATCCAGCACCTATTATCCCCTATCATGTGTATCCAGCACCCAGTATCCCCATCATGTGTAATCAGCACCTATTACCTCCCATCACGTGTATCCAGCACCCAGTATCCCCCATCATGTGTATCCAGCACCCAGTATCTTCATCATGTCTCTCCAGCACCCAGTATCCCACATCATGTCTCTCCACCAGCCAGTATCCCCCATCATGTCTCTCCAGCGCCCAGTATCCCCCATTATGTGTATCCAGCACCCAGTATCCAAATCATGTATATCCAGCACCTAGTATCCCCATCATGTCCCTCTAGCACCCAGTATCCCCATCATCTCCTCCTGTGAAGTCTCCTCTTCTTTCGCTGCTGCCTCTCCTCTTGGGCGCTGCCTCTCCTCTGAGGCAGGCTCTGCTTTGAATGACACTGATGTGACCTCAGGTAATTCCAGCGTCATTCAGTGAGGGGGTGCTGCTGTCACACAGGCAGAGCAGAGGTGCATAGACACTGCAGTTAAGCTCTGTAGACACCTTACATTGCATTACAGTGGCGTCCATCTTGCAGGAAGTGGGGGGATGAGCGCCTATCCAGCATGGCACCTGCATGCACTATATCCCCCCGCGCACCGGCCCTGCACACCCCCTCGCACCGGCCCTGAAGATAATCTTACTGACTCTGGGCTGGATCCAGACTTAAGTAAATGCTTGAAATGAGTTACATCTGGGCTAAACCATGTTGGGTCATATTTCATCTGTTGCAAACGGTATTAGAGATGAGAGATGATGTTTCCTATCCCAAGTCTACATAACAGTGTGATAGTAAAGCTGGTCAGTATCTGTGTGCTGTAAGCAATTCAAAGATATATCCCTGCATGCAAAGAATACAATTAACTTGACTCCCCCTGCAATCAACATGGTCTAGCCCAGGAGTAACTAATTTCAAGTACTTACTTAAGTCTGGATCCAGCCCATTGACCTCTTGCAATACTCTCCCTGCATACAATTGGGTGACAGATAAAGCTTTATGCGACACAATGGCAGAACATGGCAGATAAGCCTTCAGGAGAAGAAAGGACCAAAAGAGAACATGTGAAAAAGACAGGGACCAAATGCAGCATGTGAACAGAGTTACCAGCACAGGACATAATTTTTCCTGACATCTGCAGAATGGAAAGTAATTGCCTCCGTGATTGTTCTGGTCAAACAACAACTGCTTCACTTAAGCAGAAGTTTCTTGACCTCTCTGCGTCCTTTACGGTTACACAAACAGAAAACAATCTGTAAACCAATTCATTGACAGGGAACAGGCGGCCTCTTCTACATCGCCTGAGAAGCAAGGCTGGACCTCGTTTAATAGGATTTATCAGGAAATACAGCCACCGTATGACACAAGAACATTTACTTTCCTTGATCTCTTATTAAATTAAAATATCAGGGTCCTGGGGTTGCATATTACTAACGGATTATTAGTGTCTGCTGTTAGCATAGGAGAAATGCTATGGTCATTGAAAATAGCAATATAGTTTGTCACCATTAGATGGCGCTTGTTTAGGTGTATGTCAGGCATGCTGTGAATTGTAGTTTCAAAATGCCTGGGGTTGCACAAGTTGCCTCTATCTGGTGTATGTTAATTTAAAGGCTAGGGTTGTATTTTTTAAGACTGAGGGTCACATAGGCGAGAAGGACCATAAACCGCTGATTCAGTCTCAGTCACATCGTTCAACAGGGGGTTAAGTTATTAGAGAAAGAAACTAGCAGGGTGAGGGTTAAAAGGGCGGGGTTTGGTCAGGTGACAGAGGGTATAAAAGTGCATTGGTCCTGCCTCTTTTGTAGTTTTTTTTTTTTTTATGATGGTCATAGCCTTCTAGCTATTTAAATGAGGGGTCGGGCGGAAAAGCCCCATTACGACTAGGTCTGCGACCAGATTTACTATTGACAGCAGGGAGTGCAGGGTACATGCACTTCCTGCTACGGCTGCTTAACTACGGAGCCGCGTCAGGATCTGGTCCCTTGTCTTTTCCTCTTCAGGCGGGGCATGGGTTAGCAGTAGAGTTGGGGGTGTCACCATAGATCTTTGTCGCAGGGCGCACCCTTCTAGTGGGAGCAAGGTCGCCTGTCCCATGGCGGGGTGCTGCTCCACCTGCTCCATCATGACGAGGCGAACAGTTAAATAAATGGAGTCAGGGGTTTTGGTCTGAGAGTTTGAGTTCGCTTTTTAACGCCGGATGTCGTCGTTTTAAGATTCCAGAGGTCGACAACCCCATATGGTCACCTGTCTCTACCCTAAATTATATAGTTAATCCAATCCTCCAATTCTAAGTAATAAACCGCTGCTCCCTTTAGGTATCCCAATCAGTTGTTCGAGTCATTATTTCACCATTGGGAGATGTTGAGAGATGGGGATGATGTCATCAATCATTAATTGTTTAAAAGAAATAAGCAACCTAATCTTTACCCTCCCCTCACCGCAGCCTAACCTTAACTCTCTTCTAACCCTAACCATCCTCCCTCGTCTTGCAGCATAGCCTTAACCCTCTCCTCACCGCGTCCTAACCTTAACCCTCCTAGAGCCCAAACCGTTCTCATCCTGCAGCCTAACCTTAACTCTCCCCTAACCCTAACTATCCTCATTCTGCAGCCAAACCTTAACCGTCCTCTCACCGCAGACTAACACTAACCATCCCCATCTTGCAACCTAACCTTAACCCTCCCCTCACCGCAGCCTAACACTAACCATCCCTACAGCCTATACTAACCTCTCCCTTCTCCACAGCGTAACCCTAACCAGAAACAGGTGCCTTGTCCATATAAAAGCATTTATCATTATATCCGTTCTGATTTAAAATTATTTTTTATTTAAAAGCCTTCAGCACTGATACAGCCGCAAGCAGCAGAAACCCCTTCCCACATTCTGCCCTGACATAGTCATAGCAGTGACAATAAAGGTTGTGTTATTCCAAACAGCAAATGTTGCTCCAGAGACACAAATACACAGAAATAACTTCACACTATAATAATAAATCATAGAATTGTAAATACAACTAAAGATTAGGGGCCGTATTCACAGATCCGTATTTACTACGTGCGCGTTTTTATGCACGAACGTAGCAAGGCAACACCTGTGACTTCCACCTCCATAGGGCACCCTTATCTCTACGTGTGTACTTACGGGGTGTGGGGTTCCGGTCAGAACAGCCCAATTTCGAAAGGGCCGTTTCCTCCCAGTCAGTTGCGAACTGGCTTGGATTTTGATCCATGGAGCACCGAAAGCTCCGCGCTCCGAAATGGTAAGAAAAAATAGTCCCCCGCTTACCCTAACCATCCTTGTCCTTCAGCCTAACCTTAACCCTACCCTAATCCTAACCCCCTCCTTAACCCTAACCATCCTTGCCTTGCAGCCTAGCCTTAACCCCTTCTAACCCTAACCATCCTTCTAACCTAACCACAGCCCGACTTTAAACCTCCCCTAACCTGGGTGTGGGGCTCCGAATGGCTGATTTTCGAAACAGCCGTTTCCTCCAAGCCAGTTGCGAACTGGCTGGGATTTCGATTACTAGGCCTCGATGAGACATAGCAATCGATCCGAAAAGTGAGTTAAAATAGTCCCCCACTTTCCCTAATTCTAACCCTAACTCTCCCTCTCACTACTACCCTAACCATAACCCTCCTTTCCTGGAAGCCTGACCCTATCCCTCCCTTACTTGCAGCCTGACCCTAAGCCACCATCTCCCGCAGCCTGACCCTAACCCTTCCTCCCCTGCAGCCTGACCCTAACCCTCCCTCCCCTACAGCCTGACCTTAACCCTCCCTACCCTGCACAGAGAGTTTACTCACCTGTCCCTTGGTCCGGCGATAGCAGCGGCGGAGGGATATCGTCATTTCCAAAGGTGAATGGGTGAAGTATGCTGAACGGCATACTCACCCATTCTGAAAAACAATTTAGAAAATGTTAAGTATTCGCAAAAGGGACATCCGAAAAGGAACTCAGATTTTCTAGGCGGAGAATGCAACTGGTACTTGTGCGTATGTTACTTATGTACATGCGTATTTATCTAACCGCACCCTCAAATGACCATTTAAATGCTCCCCCTCCCCACCCACTATCACGTAACTCTTCCTGTCCGGATTAAAACCAAGCTCCTCCGTACGTATGTCCCTAAGGTCCAGATTTACTAAGCTCTAGATTTTGAAAGAGTGGAGAGTTTGCCCATAGCAACCAATCAGATTCTAGCTGACATTCTCTAGAATGCAATAGGTAAATAAGATCTAGAATCTGATTGGTTGCTATGGGCAAACTCTCCACTCCACTTTCAAAACCCACAGCTTAGTAAATCTGGACCTAAGTGCGATGCACAAGTCTGTGCCGAAAGTACTTAGGTGCATAAATACTACGTCATTTGCATGGATAAAGTTACAACGCATTCGCAGTTAATCCAAACCTAAAAATATGCATGCAATCCACCGTAAAAAAAATGGATACCTGTACTGTGGGCCCTGTGCTGAAAAAACAGGCAGGAATCCCCCACCCCCATGACCGGCCATCTACCACTTATCAGAATTTTGTGTTATGTTTTGCTGTGTGTTTCATCAGTTTTACCTATGCAGTATACACAGCAACACGTGTAGCAGACACTATAACAGCATCTTAAAGTCTTTAAATGATGTATGAATATTGATTTTTTTTGAGGGGTATCACTGTATGGTCAAGGACTCTAATTACAGAGTCCATTACTCTCTGTCCGTTCCACAATAGACTTTAATTCATTTGAGAATATATGACCCACGTAGACAGACATAGCTGTTCTGACTATTCTTCACACTGGGGCTGATTCAGAGATGCGATTGCGAAAAGATCGCAAATATACGCATCTAATGTTAAGATCCTAGCAGGTTCCAGCCCACTGCATAAACAGTCACTCCCCTTGCAAACAGCGGTGGATCTTAAACTTAGACCACCATAGACTAACCCTAACTCTACGCTGTCATTTGGGATCTTAAGTGACGTGTTAGCGTTCATTTAAGATCCTAAGTGTCAGCCCGCGCCCACTTTCCCTCATTTCCCTGCCTCCCCCGCCCATTTCCATGCAAATCCTTAAAATCTTAAAGTGCTTGCGTGCGATTCAAACTTACGCTCTTAGCGAATTTACGCTCCTAACCGCAGGCGGTGTTGCACTATTACTACGCATGCGCAGTTTTGCGAATTTTCTAGGATCTTAAATATACGCTCCTAAGTGCCGTGGAAATCGTATCTCTCAATCAGGCCCACTGTTCTGTATTTGAATATTTAAAACATTTGGCAACACCCCTTTGCAGCTCTAGCCACTCCCTTGATTATAGCCATGTTGTTCCTTTATAAAATTCATGATCTATTAGTTCACTTCCCTGATTAGGCCTGACCTCATCCATCATGTTTGGGTATAGGTGCCCCCTGTTGAAGCTATGAGATAGCAGTGGTGTATGCAGGGGGAGTTTCTGATTGAGTTTCTGATTGACA
>WWET01000244.1:600158-614345 GCA_011038615.1 Limnodynastes dumerilii | reverse complement strand
CCGTCCCCCTTACATTTACACCAGTGGCGTAACTAGTATGGGTTTTGTAGGGCATGTTCCCTTGGCACTGATGGCTTTGGAGGCGCCAGCGGTGCCATCAGGTCGCATACTCGACAAAGCCCACCACCACCAGGGCACAAAAAGAAAGAATAAAACCCTCTTACCTTACTCTGTGAGCCTGAGAGCAACTGCGGCGCGGCATTCACCAATCACTGATTGGTGGATGCCACGCCGCAGTTGCTCTCAGACTCGCAGGGTAAGGTAAGAGGTGTTTATTCTTTCTTTTGCTGGAGGGGGTTGGAACGGGGGGGGCACATTTTGGGTATTTGCCCTGGGCACCATTTGGGCTAGTTACGCCCCTGATTTACACATCTCCCTCCCTGTCCCCTTTACATTACACATCTCTCTCTACTCCCCCCCCCGCGTTAAACATCACCTTTCCTTACATTACACTATGGACATGGCACATAATATCAAGCAATGTGGGGTACAGTATGGGAATGGAACAGATACTATAATATGTGGTTTATATTAGGGTTTGGGAAAGGTATACTATTCAGTGTATAATATATACCATTCCCAGACCAATAATGTACCCCACATATATTACCCAATGTACCCATGATATTCCCCAATTGTCCATTATATAGTGTGCCATTCCAGGCCCCTAATATTACCCCACATGTTACACTAGTATATTAGGGATCTGGATATGACACTTGACTGTGCACTGCGGCGCCCCCTTTGGTCTGCCGGTACCTGGAGCACAAGCTCTACCGGCTCCACCCTCACTACTCCCCTGCTGAAAAGTTAAACCAAAAGTTACAAAAATAACCATGATTTGGTGAAATAAACAAAGAAGAGAGAATCCATCCAGCTTAGAAATCACCAAGAGCAAACGGTGTGGAATGATACGCACATGATGATGATGATAAAATTGAAAATATTCACAAACTGTGGAGATAACACATAGGGTAAAGTGATCACGGACAGCACGGTTTGTCCAAATAGACTTCCAAAGGAAATCAATATTTATCCAGAAAAGTCAGAATGTTGTTTAAATAGACAAGAAAATGGAAAAGGTTATTAGCTAAGTCAACATTTAATTACATAAATGTGGAAATTGGTTTCATAATAACGGAGAAACCCAATTGTTGTTATTTTTTATTAGTTTATTAATGTGGTCCTCAGGTCTCCGGGACATCTGGAAGTCTCCCAAATAGAAGCCGACCCTCCCGTATCCTCTCCAGTGCATAAACGGACGTTTTTATCATGAGTCCCCAAAAATAAGGTGGGTGATGTTTAAATTGCACAGCATAGGGTCAATTTCAGCGCTTCCACCACGCCATCATTTTAAGTGAGGGTAGGGTAAACGGATTGTAAGCCAGTCGCACAAGGGGCGTGGTTTCCCATCGCACGCATGGGACATAGCGGGCATTCGGATTCTCTGCCGCTGTTGCCTTCAGAGCTTTTAGCGCAGCAGAAGAGGAAGTCTGAAGCCAGTCCATAGTGACCACACAGTGGCTGAGAATAGGGACTATGGGCTGGATATAGACTTAAGTAAGTGCTTGAAATGAGTTACTCCTGTGCTAAACCATGTTGATTGCAGGGGGAGTCAAGATAATTGTATTCTTTGCATGCTGGGATTTATCTTTGAATTGCTTACTGCAGCTATTACGATCACACTGTTATTTAGACTTGGGATAGGAAACATCACCTCTCATCTCTAATACTGTTTGCAACAGATTAAATATGACTCTCCTGCAATCAACATGGTTTAGCCCAGGAGTAACTCATTGCAAGCACTTACTTAAGTGTTCTATATCCCTGAGGCCTTCTGACAACTGTAACACCAGCATCCCAGCAAATCGTTCCATATTATACACCAGGCCTGGTTAACCTGTGGCTCTCCAGGTGTTGCAAAACTAGCAAGTCCCAGCATGCTTTAACTGCTTAGGCATAGCCGATACATGATAAAGCATGCTGGGACTCATAGTTTCACAACATCAGGAGAGCCACAGGTTGGCCAGGCCATGCAATTATCATCTAGTGTGTGTGCTCCCATCCTTTAGAATTTAGATCTTCTTCCACCACTGGAAGCACAGAAGATAATCCTCACCCAGGCATGGGACTCAGGATACAGCAGGGATCCTGGTTCAGAGTAGATTCAGTCCATTATTTGGGGTCACTGTCTTGTGTTGACGCAACTTGGTCTCGATTGGAGCAGAAGTCAGGATATACTGTACTCTATGGGTCGTATTTAGAGAACCGTTTTTTTACAGAGATTTACGTGTGTATTTTTAGGTGCATTTCAACTGCGCATGCGTAGTAACTTTTTGTTTTACATAGTATACATAGACTGTACGCGCGTAAGTGCCTCACAGACGGACTTGTGTACTTGGGTACATACGTCCAGATATGAGACACAAAAATACACATGTGAAAATTTTAATAAAAGTGGGCGGAGGAAGGCATTTAAGTGATGGTATGTGGGTGTGACTAACATTAATCACACGTACGGAGGACACATACGCATGCAACTGCACACGGAAAGTTACAAGTGGTCTATGGACTCAAAAATCACCGGCAGCACAGAGAGGGGAGTGTCGTGGGTCTGGGGCCGTGCGTATAATGGTGTAATTTTAAGGAAATGGTTTTCTGAATACGGTCCTATGTGGTTCTAAGTGGCTGGTGGGGATAAGAGTGTTGAAAAAAGCTGATTCAGTTTTCTCAGGAGTGGATTGGCTGCCTGCCATGCTCTGTGGAATTTTTGAGGGCCAATCCACTCCTGAGAAAATGGAATCAGTTTTCTTGCACACCCGTACCCCATTAGCCCCTTACCCTCTTCAGACCCTCCAACATGACCCATTCCATTAGGTACAAACTGATCTGCTTCTGAGCTTCAAACTGTCTGTTGCTATGGTAACCACCTTTGTTTAAAAGGAAAAAGTTTTTCCAACATCAGTTAATTAATTAAAACCAGGTGAGTGTGACAGCTGGAAGCTCAGGAACAGAGTATTCTGTACCTAATGGAAGGGGTCATGTTGGAGGGTCTGCCTCTTTTGTAATGGCTCCACCTACATATTCCATGGTTGCCAGCTTTTAACAGCTTCCCTCCGGGAAAACCAGGGCAGGGCTTAATGACGCATTTTATGCAAATCGCATCATTAAGCCCCACCCCTTTGACTCATACTTACCCATTTTTAGCTGTAATAGGGATCGGGGCAGGGCTTGATAGCCTCATCAAGTCGCTCCCTGGCCCTAGCAACACTAGTATACTAGTGTTGCTAGGCAGGGGGGCAGCACTTGCGGCCGTGGTCTCCATGAAACCACGGACCTCAGGTCATTTGCTTGAGATTAGCAGGCTCTCCCGGGATACCGGGAGAACTGCCTGAATTTCGGGAGTCTCCCAGACATTCTGGGAGAGTCAGCAACCCTAATATATTCATGTGTGTTCCTGGGTATAAAGGGCTGCGTTAGCTCTGTTACAGTTTTCATACCCCCACAGGTGTGATCAGACTCATCAAGTGACAGTCATGTTTCTTGTTACATGGATCTGTAAGACAAAATTGTATGTTTGCAAAATGGCATCTTCTCCAAATCCAAAACTATTATAGGCATTGGCAGTCTTCCATCAAATGGAATGCATTCTATTCTGTATGCATTGTAACAAGCACAGCTGAACACAGTGTTCAATGGCGGTTGTCTATAAATTTATTTACGCTTCTAATAAATATCAGGATATTGCAGCCACTCGTATTAATGAAGATTGGTGGCAGGAACAACTGTATTTTATAAACTCGTTACAATGTATTTATTTTAATAAGAGAAAATTCTCTTTAAACGTGAACTTACCAACAAGGGAGATAGACCGAGGTCTCAATTCACTAAATTTAGAAGTAAATCATCTGGATATAAGTCTCATTTATTCAAGCCACACTGCAGGATTTCAATCCTGTCCAAATCATATTAACGACTTTAGCAGCAAATTAACGAAATTGTCCACAGATGCATGTAATGGAATTGTGCCGTTTGGCCAAAATTTTAATGAAAAATAGTTATACTACGTGTTAAGGGAAACTGACTCCCACTTTACAAAACCAGCGTCCCTGAACTATTAATTATTAAGTGCAATGTGACTTGATTTTCACTTAAGTCCTATAGGAAAGATGCAATTAAACACAGTACCCAAAATATTTTTGTGTCATGCTTTCCTCTGTTGAATAAAGTTTACTAATCTCTAAACTAATTAGCTCAGTACGCTGGGTTATATCAATTTAGCAGCTGGAGACAGTGATCAGCATCAAGACGGCTTTACTGTCAGTATAAACTGGAGCCGATCCAGAAATCTGTGCGATCTCCGTATGCTCTGGGGTTTGGAAGTTTGCATATAAGAGGTGAACCCCTTGTTACTCCCCTCTCATGGAGTTCTGAACTTTACATTCTCCCAGTGCTATTGACATCTAGGGCCAGATTTACCAAGCTGTGGGTTTTGGAAAAGTGGTTGCTATGGGCAACATCTCCACTTTTCCAAACCCGCAGCTTAGTAAATCTTGCCCCTAGCCGGCAATGTCTCATATTCCACCGTCTTTGCCTCTCTCAGCTGACCGCATAGTTACAAGGCCCAAAGTAATCTGAAAACAACGGACTGGACCCAGACTCCTGCACGCTTTCCATGTGTGCGGGAGTCTCTCCGTCCGACCGAGAGAGGGGAGTGAACCCTCCAGTCCGTTTAGCCCACTTACGAACCTTGCGTGTGTAAGTGGGCAATCTTTACTAAATCTGGATCCGATCCAGCATTATTTACCCGGACCAAGGCTTGTGTGGAGCTCCTATGATTATCTATCTCCAGAGTTCAGGGGCAATTGGAAACTTCTGTTTCTCCTAAGGCACTATTACCCCGCTGTTTACCAGAGACTACAAACCCAATATCCACATTGAGAATCACAGAGGTGCGGTTGTCAGGGGGTAAGCAACTATGGAATCTCCGGGGTTGATTCAGAGAGGCGATTGCGAAAAGATTGCAAATATACGCACCTTAGGTAAGATCTTAGCAGGTTACAGCCCACTGCATAAACAGTCACTCCCCTTGCAAACAGTGGCGGATCTTAAAGTTAGACCACCATTGACTAACCCTAACTCTGCGCTGTCATTTGAGATCTTAAGGGAAGTAGTTTATTTGCGACGCTGTAATTTGGGATCTTAAGTGACGTAGTAGCGTTCATTTAAGATCCTAAGTGTCAGCGCGCCCCCTCTCCCTCTCATTTCCCTGCCTCCCCCCTCATTTTCATGCAAATCCTTCAGATCTTAAACTTTCGCAGCACTTAAGATCTTAAGTGCTTGCGATCTATTCAAACTTACACTTACAATTTACGCTCCTAAACTCTACGCAGATAGCGTTGCACTATTACTACGCATGCGCAGTAATGCAAATTTTCTAAGATCCTAGATATAAGCACCTAAGTAGCGATAAAATCGCATCTCTGAATCAGCCCCTCATATAAGTGAATATTGTATATTTGGCCAAAAACAGACATTTTCATCTGTGCTGCTCAATATATTAGAATTTTACAGTGAATGCTGGATCTATCCTTTTGAGACTTGTACCCATAACCTCTACAGTTACAGTTCTATATTTCATATTACAGCTAGTCTGGTGATGTTAGTGTATGTTTTTTTTTGTTATTTAATGTTTTTTTTTATATAACAAGTGCTTGCTTACACATTTTTTGCAATTAATGACTTTAGTCTTGCAAAGGTGATGCTATATTGACTCCAGCGCAGTATATTTATGGATTGGCAATCCCAAAGTGAAGCAGTTTTTGTCTTTATATACACATACCCAGCCTTAATTATTTACTAGAATATATTTATTTCTTATACTGTATATTGTTTGGCTCCAGCGGGGTATTTCTTTACTCTTTCCCTTACATTCTCCCATCCAAACGCAGATTCACGCGGCAGTGCATACCGCCACTCACTTTCCATAATCTGCATGCATTTCCTTGTCGGGATTAGGAATGCGGATCCAGAGCCCCATCTGACATATGAAACTCATTTCCGTACGTTAGGAGATTTATATCATGACATTATTTTTATTTGATAAAATAAATACTGACGGCATTGATGTCACTGTATCAAAGCTACTGTTCAAAGCCTCAACCATAGGTTTGGTTGGAATCCCATAAATAGGACCTAAAATATTCCTAATAGGCCACCGGACTGTATGTCATAAGTCAGGCTTATAATTATTTTCCAGACAATCCTTACCCACAACCCACTCTGGCTACAGACTATGGACCGTATTTATACTTAGGAAAGATTTAGGTTCTTAATTATACGCAAAAATTAGCCAGGTGACTCCCATGACACGCCCCCGGATTTCAGCTTCTTAACTGACTTACGAATGCCATAGGGCTACCTTATCTTTAAGTTTGTAGTTGTGTGTGTAGGGCAGCTATTAAGAACATTTTTACAATTTTCTTATCTTTGTTCTTAAATTTTCCCGGAACGGCCCTTCATTCTTAACTCATTACAAACCTTGAGGAATTAGGTTCGTAATGGTGATGCAGAGCTGTCCCGTTTTTAAGACCTACATAAATAGCATATATTAAGGTACTACACCTCACCAGTATATCCCTTCTTAAATATATGCACCTAAAAATCAGCATTTTCATAACTGTGAATCAGGTCCTAGAACCCTGGAATATTCCAGAGTATAAGGGTCCCATACATTGGACCAACAACGTCCCTCATAGGCCATCAGACTTTCCAGACAGTCCCTACACACAACGCACCCCTAGCTCCAGACTACAATGCTGGTACTGGCAGGGGATACTGCTGTAATACTAAAGAGCAGACAGGTCCCATACGTTGGACTAAAAATGTTGGTAACAGACACCAGGGTCAATCTCACCCTCTGGTTGGGAAGATCAGTAGAGGAAGGTCTACATGAAGCTTGGTCATACTGAAGAAAAATGGCATCCGTAACATGGCACCAAAAAAAATTTCTAATACTTTGCTGGAAAGTGACTCACAAATCAGACTAATATTTGCCACACGGTCCCTGCCCACCACCCTCCCTGGCCCCAATATAGTACATAGTTAGGGGCACATCTACAGGACACTTGGTGTAATGCTGAAGAGAGTATTTGACCCATGGAGCTAAATTTATGCTTGCTGTAGGGTAACACAAGTAGCTTTAAATTCATACTGAACAAGTATAGAATAAGTGGTATAATAATATATATTAGTCACATAATAATACATTAGATGTAAAAAAAAAAAAGTCTTAAAATAATGGTATGGGGGTAGATCCAGGACTACGTACGCGAGTGAATTTACGCTAGCCGCTAGCATAAAAGCGCCCATTAGTACTTACTGCACATGCGCGTGGCAGATGTTACACCATGTGACTCAGCGCATAAGGGCCAGACACATATAATCATCGTAACTACGTACGGAAGGGTGTGCCAGCCGTACAAAACCAGCGATTATGCTTCGGAGGCGGGGTGAGGCATTTAAATCGTACAGTATGAGCGTACTTAGGTGCGTAAGTACGTGCACCATTACGACTGTCAGGAGTTACGCTTGGAAAAGTTAAGGTAGGGTTTGGAAAGTGTAACATGACTAAACTATGTACGACCGAGGGGAGTGACAAGGGGAGTGCATAGTAAATTCACTAGCGTAAGTATGCTACGCTAGGAAACATAATTGAAACGTAGCTCTGGATCTGGCTCATGGTAGCTAAATTTCTGGGAAAAAAAATGTCAATTCAATATTGGGAATATAAAATCTCCCCTTTGGAAAGATTTTTAAGGGTTGATTCTAAAAGAACATTTTGTTCGTCATTAGTGAACTGCTCTAATTATTAATCACCTACCTTTGTTCTGTCACAACACATGCAGGAAAACATCATGTAGATAAATGTCTCTTGTTAAGACATCGTGAAACCTTTCAAAGATTGCTTCCCTAAATTGTTGTCCTTATTTTCAGCACTAATGAGTCACAAGGTTTCATGTGTCTGATTCAAAATACAGTTCTGTCTTGTGTGCTGAGTACAGCTGCAAGACTCTGGGCCTTATCCTGAGTTCATAACTTCACACGAGTTACGTATGTACCGTGCCAAAAGTTGCCTAACAGTGTGTACTGTGCAGACGAAGTACACTGAATTCTGCATCGGAACACAGCCATCCAATGTGGAATTCCACACGGAATTCAGTCTCCGCTTGGGCTGCTGGTTCACTCACCATACATACATGGGCATTGGTATTTAAGTTATAGAGTAAGGGTTTGGGGCCGGATCCAGATTTAATAAATATAGCCTGCTAATGCACGCAAGGTACGTAATTGGACTAAATGGGCTGGTGGGCGCATGTGCCCTCCAGATGTTATGTTAGTGTTACCAACATAACACTAAGGTTACTACCATCGCATGGAATTTATGTGGAAAGGTGCTGCACTTCATGCCAAGACAGACAGAGGAGAGCAGTGGAGAGAGAACAGGAGCAAGACAGATAGAGGAGAGCAGTGGAGAGAGATACAGGAGCAGGACAGACAGAGGAGAACTGTAGGGAGAGACATAGGAGCAGGAAAGACAAAGGAGAGCAGTGGGGAGAGACACGGGAGCAAGACACACAGAGGAGAGCAGTGGGGAGAGACACAGGAGCAAGACATACAGAGAAAAGCAGTAGAGAGTGGAGAGAGATACAGGAGCAGGACAGACAGAGGGAGAGACACAGGAGCAGGAAAGAGGGAGAAGCACAGGAGCAGGAAAGAGAGGGAGAGACACAGGAGCAGCAGACAGAGGGAGAGACACAGGAGCAGGAAAGATAGAGGAGAGCAGCTGGGAGAGACACAAGAGCAAGACAGATAGAGGAAAGCAGCGGGGAGAGACACAGGAGCAGGACAGATAGAGGAGAGCAGCTGGGAGAGACACAGGAGCAAGACAGATAGAGGAGAGCAGCGGGGAGAGACACAGGAGCAAGATAGATAGAGGAGAGCAGCGGGGAGAGAAACAGGTGCAAGACAGACAGAGAATAGCAATGGGAAGAGATACAGGAGCAGGACAGGCAGTGGAGAGCAGCAGGAAGAGACACAGGAGCAGAGAGAGCAGTGGGGAGAGAACAGGAGTAAGACAAATAGAGGAGAGCAGCGGGGAGAGATACAGGAGCAGGACAGACAAAGGAGAGCAGCGGGGAGAGATACAGGAGCAGGAAAGACAGAGAAGAGCAGCTATGAAAGATACAGGAGCAGGACAGACAGATGAGAACAGCGGGAAGAGACACAGGAGCAGGACAGATAGAGGAGAGCAGCTGGGAGAGACATAGGAGCAAGACAAATAGAGTAGAGCAGTGGAAAGAGACACAGGAGCAAGACAGATAGAGGAGAGCAGTGGGGAGAGAAACAGGTGCAAGACAGACCAAAGATACAGGAGCAGGACAGACAGTGGAGTGCAGCGTGGAGAGACATAGGAGCAGTGAGAGCAGTGGGGAGAGAACAGGAGTAAGACAGATAGAGGAGAGCAACGGGGAGAGACACAGGAGCAGTGAGAGCAGTGGAGAGAGAACAGAAGCAAGAGAGATAGAGGAGAGCAGTGGGGAGAGAGATACAGATCATTTCGTTACGTAGACTGCGTATATGCGGTCTTTAAGATCGCATATACACAATTTATGTAACAAAACGATACGTAGATTACGTAAAATAGTTACTACGCATGCGTAGTAGCAACTATCGGTAAATTAAGGATGTATGTGCAATATGTCCATGGTTGTGAATCCGGGCCAATATTCTTCTAATATAAGTTCCTAATGATCCAATAACGATATGGCCGATCTTATGGTGTCATCTGTATCATTGTCAATATCATAACCGTTGCTGTGACGAGTGTCAATATAATTTTGGTATTCAAGAAAGGGAACCCTCTACATGAAGCTGTTCAGTGTCTATATGCTATATGCAAAATTAGCCAATATTTCCTTTATTTCATGCAAAAAAATCAAACAGTAAAAAAAGAAATAAAGAGTAAAATAATAACCTTCATCCCTCACATTGCAAGAGGAGACAATATGCACCTTTTATCCTTGTCTTGCTCCTAACTCAGCATCAAACCCCATGACACGGATATCACAGCAGTCTTTCTCTGACATCATTCCTCGCCCCTACCAGCCCACCGATGGCCAACCAAAGCCTTGAAGGAACATCTTATTATACCCATTTCCAATGCCGTCTGAGAAACGTGTCAACAGACTTTTAGCTGTGAGATGAAGATCTCTCTGCATCGCTGGCCCCTGAAATAGGAAAGGGGGGGCCCTCTCCGAGAGCTGACGACTTATCCTAAGGGCGGCTCATATAAATTCAGCTGCTTAGCAGGAAAGGTATAAATTGCATTCAGACATAACTTTGTCCTCTGGCTAGAATATCAATCAGAGCCCTCTAATGGGGTCATCCTTATTAAACACAGAAGCCTTTCCTTATTGCAGGTACGCTGCTCCGCTCTGTGGCTAAAAGGATGGGAATTAATAAGCATAAAATTCTGGGAATAAAGGCAGCAGATGTAAAAAGATATGTCCTAGAAGCATTCAGAGAACCATTATTCAATGACAACGTCTACTAGGACAGAATGGGGCTTTATTTATCGAGACGGCTTTTTGGGAATATAAATGACTTAAGTCTGTCGCTGGCGTGTGCCATTTCTCTGCTCGGATCAAGTGACATAAATAAATTCTGACATGGGGAGGGGCTTAATGATGTTAATCTATGCAAATAGCATCATTAAGCCCAACCCCCTTACACTCAGTATTCTAAGCCCTTGTATTCCAGGGGGTAGGCGGTACTTAGTGATGTCATCAGGTCCTGTCCACCCCTAGTAACTCTAGGGATTACAATAGAGATTGCCAGGGGGTCGGGACTTGCGGGGAACTTTTGCCATCTGGTCATATGTCTAACATGAAGAATACTAAGGTGTTATATGGAGAATTATTATGAGGGCGAGATTGGGATATAAAAGCCTATCATGGGAACCAATCTGAGCACAATTAAGGAGTAAGCAGCTTTATTTTGGGCCATATAAACTACATGGCCATTATAAAGTTATGCAAATCTAAAGCCCCGCCCCTGCTTAATCAAAAGTGCCATTCATAAGGTTACTAAGGATAGGGCTGGTTTTTACGTCATCAAGTCCCGCCTATCCTTAGTAACAGGGCTTGAAATAGTAATTTACAGTAAGTCACTTGCCTCAAACCCAGAGCTGGGAGATTTGCTGACACTCCCAGGATTCTGGGAAGCAATGCCTGAATTTAGGGTGTCTCTCGAAAATTCCGGAAGAGATGGCAACTATGAATAATTCCTCATAATAGGGTTCCATATCATATGGGAAGAATAAGACACACCTATTGAGTGGGGCAATGCCCGCCCACTGGGAAGGACTTGACACACCCTTAAGGCAGAGTAGACACTCCCAAAAGCAATGGATTTTTTATTAATTTCTTGTTAAAAACAACCAGGGAAAAATTGGCCTGCTATAATAAGAACACATTTTTACATAAAAACAATAAAATCTCATGTGCTAGTGAAAAATAAAGTGTCAAAAAATAAGCTACTTTTATTAAAGTCAAGTGAAGATAAGAATAAACCCTACAGTTCTTCCAGTTTCTGAATCCTGAGGTTTTTATCTAAATTTATGCCATTAATAAGGGAGACAACAACATAAGGTTCAGTGCTACTAATAGCATTCTCCCAATTCACCCACTATTGCTATATAAAAGTAAAGAATCTTTTGTCCACTATAAGTGCAAGTTCCCAGGATCTGATTGGCAGTGAGGTTGAGAGCATAGATGGCATTGTAGAAGAAAGTAAAATGCTGTCTCTCTTAGGCCTCTTTCAGTTTGTAATATGACCCTAATGGAATAGGAATAATTTAATACAGGGTTGCGGACTCTCCCGGAATATACGGGAGACTCACGAAAATTGGGCTGTTCTCCTGGTATCCTGAGAGAGCTGGCAAATCTCCCGCAAATCCCGACACCCTCAATCTCTATTGTAATCCCTAGAGTTACTAGGTATGGATGGGACTTGATGATATTACCAAGCCCCACCCACCACTTGGAATACAAGGAATTAGAGGACTGAGTGAAAGGGGGTGGGACTATTTGTATAGATTACATCATTAAGCCCCATCCACATGTTGGAATCTATTTCATCCTACCGAGATCTCCTGGAGGGATGTAATAAAAGTAGGCAACCCTGATTTAATATAAAGAAAGGAAGGTACAACACATTTAGAGACCTATCAACGTCAGGAAATATAAATAGAAATAATGGTGAGGAGAAAGGTGTAAGCCACTAGGCCGATGAGCATTTCAATATTTAAAAGATTTTTCAAGGCATCACCTGTCTGCTAATTGAAACCGGGTACATAAACCAAGTTTGGTCAAACCATTCAGTGAAATTTGACAAGCCCCTGTGTAGATGCATGCCTGTTTCACTAGCACAGGTTGTGAGGTCATAGGTTGTGTGGGTTTCGCTTCTTGTCTGGTGGCTGTGCAGTGCAGTTGTTACTAGAGTCTGCTGAGTAAAGACCTGTTGTTCACAGCACCAAAAGTGTCGTCCTCCTTGTTACACACACACTTTTACATGCTGTCAGAAGTGGGATATCATAGCTCAAGGTCTGAGGAGAATAAACCCACTTGTATTTGATGAAAATGTGTCTGACAACTGGCTGTAATTTAAAAGGGAATGGCGTGTCTACTCCATTGCAGGCCTCTCAAACAAGTCCAAGAAAGTCCAGGAATATACGCTGCCGAACCTTGCAGGTACTGGCGCTGTGGACAAATCAGAGGCATTTGTGTACGCTGATGGGGAAGACAGAGAGGATCCTGACATCCTGATTGGAAAGTTTGAAGAAATCTGCCTGCCTGTATAGAACGTAATCATCAGCTCCCTCCCGATAGACAACATTGTCCCGCATATGACAAGCAGGAAATGGAACCATTTTGCTAGATGTTGCCGGTCCAAGAATTTGAACCCCTCAAAACGCCAGCCTGAGTCACAGTACAGCCGTTCGCCACGGCAAATCAACCAGGTTGAGACTGAGCAAGAGTTGGAATCTGTCCATACAATAGTTTGTGATAGCGTGGATCACATTGCTGAAAGGGGCGATATATTCATCAAATTAAGAGAACAGCACACAAACAACAATGCCAGAGTCAAAATAGATTCAGGAACAAAGTGTAAATGTCATGTCGAAGACACAGCTACAAGAATTAGACCCCACGGTACAGATAAACTACCATAATAAAATTAACCTAATGGCCTATGGTGGTCAGATCATCAGAACTCTGGGCACTGCTAAGCTAAACTTCACGCGTGCTGAACTGTTGTTCCACATTGTGAATCACAATGTTAAGCCATTGCTGGGTTTGCCTGACAGCATCAAGTTGGGTCTTCTGAAATTGGGGCCTGAGGTACACACAGTACAGATAGATGTTCCGGAAATGATAAACTCTCAGGACTTATTTGACTGTAGCGCCATTGGGAAGCTTCCAGTGGTATATCACATGCGACTTGATGAATCTGTAACACCGTAACACTCTCTGTGCCCCCAAGCGGGTACCTGTCACAAAGAAAGACAGAATCATTAAAGAGCTACACAGAATGACTCATCTAGGTGTCATTGCCCCCATAGAAGAGGGGTGGCAGCAATGGTGGCAGTGTCAAAAAAAGATGGAACTGTGCGTCTCTGTATTGATCCGGTACATTTAAACAAGGCGCTGTTACGACCGTATCATCCACTTCGGTCCATTGAGCAAGTGATTGCTGACATGCCAGGTGCTAAGCTCTTCAGTACACTGGATGCAAAGTGCGACTTCTGGCAGATCCCCCTTGACTAAGCTTCATCTTTGCTCACTGTTTTCATGACCCCAATCGGGCGGTATGTCTTCCTTCGTATGCCCTATGGAATCACCACCGGCAGTCAGGTCTTCCAGTACTGCATGGAACAACTGTTTGCAGGTTACCCGTGTGAGATTATTGTTGATGACATCCTGGTGTGAGGCTGCACCAGAGAAGAACATGATCAGCGTCTGCATCCTGTACTCCAGAGGGTCCGTGCATTAAACCTCAAGTTAAAACCTGACAAGTGAAAATTCCGAGTCACTGAGGTTGCATATTTGGGGTTATGTGCTCATG
>WWET01000244.1:563699-580145 GCA_011038615.1 Limnodynastes dumerilii | reverse complement strand
ACAAGGCAAGGGGGAGTGTTGGGCCAGAGCAGCGATGTTACGCTGAGCGCTACAGCGCTCAGTGTAACATCGTAGCTCTGGATCAGGGCCCTGGTGAGACAGTCTACCCCGCTTACGTGTCTTGTGCACCAAGTCATTTGTTGTAGCATCCGGCGGAAGGGAGAGTTAATACACTCCTACAAGGGGGAGTGTTGGGCCAGAGCAGCGATGTTACGCTGAGCGCTACAGCGCTCAGTGTAACATCGTAGCTCTGGATCAGGCCCCTGGTGAGACAGTCTACCCCGCTTACGTGTCTTGTGCACCAAGTCAGCCACTTTGTTGTAGACATATGGAATATGCTTATGGCCGCACTGTAATTTAAATACAGCGTTCCTATAAATCAAAATAAGGCTTAGTAAATCTAGCGAACATCAAAAGTGATAGATAGATAGATAGATAGATAGATAGATAGATAGATAGATAGATAATGTGATAAATTGATATAAGATGATATATAGATAGATTTACACCCCTAAAGGACCTTATGGTGTCAATGATGTCAATTGAAAACGGGGTGGTTGGAGTACTAAAAACATTGGTTCATCCAAAAACAAAATGGCTGCCTCCACTAGCCGCACTAGTGAAATGTCCACTGTAATATAGTCATAAGGGTCAAAAAAGACATCTCCATTACGTGAACTGTGTGAAAAGTCAATAACCGAACAGGGGCAGATGCTTTAAATCAGTCTACAGACACTTGAGTGTCCAAATAGAGTGTATTTACTAAGCCAAACGTAATCTCTCTTCAGTGCTACATCCATTTCCCCCTCTTGATGGATAGACAGTAATTGCAGTGTGCTGATACATTATGACACCAGTTATCTCCTTACATTCTGCTCACCCCACGCTAAATCCAATACATAATTATACAGCCGTGGTCAAGGAGTGAAAATGTAGACAAGGCAAGTAAATGGATAGAGGGGGAGGGGGAGGTTCCGAAGCAACAATCAATAGGTGAAGGGTTACCAGGATGTCAACAGCGGCATATTTGGTGTTTCAAGCCATTATTCAGAAGCTACAAAACAAGAGTTCACCCGAGGTCCACGGCAATCACACAATATAATTATCAAAGAGGACAAACAAATGATTGCTGACTGATTTCAGTGAATATTCATGCAGAATATAAAGTTGAATTATTTCTGTCAGTCTTTTGCATAAATTAACCTCAGCGTATAGAAGAAATTTGTTTGCCAAAAATAATCCTGAATACATAAGCATGTCGTACATCAATAGACCCGTCTACACAGGGGAATTACGTACATGTCGTATGTAATTCCCCTGTTTTGAAGGTTGTGCGCATGTGTACAACCTTCTTATGATGCCGTAAGGGCCGGCATATGTAAGGTACGTTACATCTTTTACAAAAAGAAGGCTTTCCCCCACATTACACATGTCGTATCTCCGCCGTAAAGACTCCAATGAGTTTCTACCCTAGTCGGGGTTTTTCTCATCACTAAAGCATATTAATCCAAGGGGTCTCTCAGTGCCGTCCATCATTCAGATATTCAGACGTTCAGCTATTTTGACATTTCAGACGTGGTCCAACAGTGGTGGGTTGTGTTCGTGAGTGTGTTTAGCTTTACAGGTCACAGTGTATCCAGAGAATTCGGCCAGCCATGAGTACCTTATTTTTATTCCATTGCCAACTTCAATGGGGACTAACTGGAAGTTTTAAGGTGCAATCTATCTATAGAAACTTTATGGGATGGTAGTGGTCTCCAAAGCACTCACGCAGGTTAGGGAAATGCTCACCTATTGGTGCTGGAGATTCGTTCTGGGGATCATCCCACACTTGTCTCCATTGGGGAAGAGACAGTCGATTTCGGTTCCGCTACGCAAAACAAACTTATCAAAAATGGCCCTGTCGTTATAGAGAAGTTTGAAGTGGCAAACCAAGCTCCCACAGCCTAACCCTAACCGTCCCCTCACTGCAGCCTAACCCTAACCGTTCCCTCACCGCATACTAACCCTAACCATCCCCCCTTCACAGACTCACCCTAACCGTATCCTCTCTACAGCCTAATCCTAACCGTCCAATCTCCAAAGCCTAACCCTAACCGTCCCCTCTCTACAGCCTAACCCTAACTGTCCCCTAACAGCATTCTAACCCTACTCTAAACCGAACCCTAACCGTAAAACTAACGATAAAGTTAATAGTCATCCAGTCAATGATGTGTTGAATGTACAATTTTCCAGCAGACGTTGCGACTGACCGCAGAAATGTTGATCAGACATCTCTGTCAATTTCTGAAACGTTTATCCGCGGAAATATCTATCAGCGTCGATGAAGCATTGATCCAGTAGATCTGCTGTCCAGCAATGCAGCGGCAAAGGTCCTCCAATCCGTGGAACTGGCAACTATGGAATATGTGACGCCATAACCCCAGCATTTCTATGTAAACATATGTAACATGTCTTTTTATTTTCAATAAACTCCTCAACACTTTATTGCTCGCATCGCTGTATGATACAAATGCCTTACTTGACTACGAAAACTGAGATACTGAAAGATCCATCAGTGGGAATTGAAACGGCGAATGGTCTCATAAAAATAAGTTTGCTTTAAATGTTTTAAAGTGCCCTTTCAAGTAACTTCTATTTTAGCTGTGATTTTTTTTTCTTTTCCACAGAACCCAGCCAATAACCAGCTCCTGAGTTATCTTTCTGATGACTCCCATAATCCTCTGGGAGATAAGAGGTTGGCAAACCTTTATAGATATTGCCTGTATCATTTAATGGACTAAACCCACGGCGGTGTTTTCTAAAGTGCACAGTACATCTCATCAGGTTGCTCTGTCCGATTAATGTGCTCTTACCGCACGTCAGGAACTGGTTAACTCAATGTCAAATAAAATCTCCACTTTCACCCTTGCACTGCCTGTTATTTCGGCAGAGGACAGCTTCCCTGTTTCCACAGCAGAAAGGCACGTACGGGCGAACCGAGAAAGAATATTGCTAAATATTAACGCCTATGTACTGGATGGGGGAGGGGGAGAATCAGCCGCTCACTGAGATAAATGGAGAAGATTAACAATGAAATAAATACATTTCCACCGAGAAAGGCAACATTTATTGGGAAAAAGGGAATTAAACAGGCATTATGAATTGGCTGTCCACATCTATAGCAGAATATTTATTATACCAACACACAGACAAAGTTAATGTTCTGATTTCTATGCAGATTAAGAGGAAAACCGGAATAGCGGCTTTGTCGATTCAATCAATGGCATTTGGCGCGACTGGCAAGATCACATTATTTGGTAACTAAATATTAACAAAGGGTCTGATTCAGTTGTTAAGAGTAACATGTTTAAATTGAATAAGCTGAGAAATGTAAATTTATAGCTCAACTCTGCGATGACTGTGATGTAGGGAGTCTTAGGGTTAGGCTATAAGGAGTGGAGTCTTCGGGATAGGCTGTGAGTAAGGTAATTTTAGTGTTAGGCTACGGGGAAGGGAGTATTAGGGTTAGGCTATGGGAAAGGGAGTATTAGGGTTAGGCTGCAGGGAAGGGGGTCTTATTGTTAGGCTACGGGGAAGGGAGTATTAGGGTTAGGCTGCAGGGAAGGGAGTCTTAGTGGTAGGCTACAGGGAAGGGAGGGTTAGGGTAATGGAAAGGTAGGGTTAGAATAAGGATTAGGATAAGGGTTGGATTTGAGGAAGTACTAACCAGCCGCCACTGGGGATTCATTCTGGGGATCTTGGAATCCCTCACTCCGGCGAAGCAGGAGCAATCGATTGCGGAAGCCTATTGGAAATGGCTGGTAGAAAATGGCATGGTCATAAAAGGGCCATTCTCACCGCCAACCCACACCCATTGTACCGTACTGTACAGATTTCTGCTTTATTTATCTCCCTTGTTACATATCTTTGTAGCACATCTAATGATCAAATCCAGACGAGTTTATAATGTGACTGTCCATGTGAAAATAATTAGGTCAGTGTGTTGGTCTCCTAGTAATGACCATTGTCTGTCTCCAAGTCCAGTCTTCTATCTGTCCTCTTAGTCCTGTCCTGCATCTGTCTCCCAGTCCTGTCTTCCATCTGTCTCCCAGTTCTGTCTGCCATCTGTCTCCCCGTCCTGTCTTCCATCTGTCCCCCAGTCCTGTCTTCCATCTGTCTCCCCGTCCTGTCTTACATTTGTCTCCCAGTCCTGTCTTACAGATGTCTTCAATTCGTATATTTTGAATGTCTCTCTAGTTCTGTCTTCTGTCTGTCCCTCATCTGACCACCTCTCCTGTATTACGTCTATCCCCCAGTCCTCTCTTGCGTCTTATGTTTGCCCCCCAGTCCTGACTGCTCTCTGTTAATAGTCACCAGTGACATGACAAGCACCTCCTTAAACCGTTCTAGTACTTTAGAATGTATCCCATCTTTCCACCGATGATGTCACTTGTGAAAGTTCTGCCTGGCCGGGTTTTCTAGAAGTCTAGAAATCTCTTGTCAACTTTCAACTTATCGAACCAGAGAGATGATTCCAAAGATGACCATTAACCGTTAACCAATCCCGTTGCATTGCCAGGCGTTCGATTGCCATACCCTACCTTACGTTTTCTAACTTGTGCAAATGTTAAATGATGTCTGGGTCAGTAAGAGTTCATTGGCACGTCTATACTGTACATTGTATAACAATAATATCATGCTAAGTAACGCCATCTTGTGATCATAACCCGGGAAAACCTCTGATGGAACGTGTCAACAGTGTCGTTGCTCTTAAAGACTAGGCTAGAATGGATGCAAAAGCAAACAAAAAAAAGAAATGAGGAAAAAATGCTATTCTGATGTGGTCCATTATTATTACTTTTGTTTGTTTCCACTTATACCCATAAACAACTTTAGTTGCTATGGTTACCAGCTATGTAATCCATCTTGGTATTACCGGCAGTGCATTGTATCAGATGAGCCTTGGTTCTAGCTGTAGACGTTGCATAATAGGCCCCCTGTTCCCTTGGCTGTATAGTTAATGCCTTGAATGCTAAGAGCCCACATTATTATGAATATTTTCCTCCCACATGCCACAGGCCTGTGTTTAAACTTGTGTCCTTTGCTTGACCCTGGTTTGATCTCCCCGCGGTATATCAGGAAGGCCTAAAACAAGACAGTTATTTTTATGATGTGGCCGTGGTTGAGATATCTCTCTTCCCCCCCCCGTTCTGAGGCCTCTTCATTCTTCCACTTGTAAAGTCATTTCTCCCAGCTCAGGTCCACATTTTATGCCCTGTATTTATGTGCCTGGAGGACTCGTACTGTGTCTCAACCTGTGTGCAGTGTTTGTCATGCCGCCAACGTACGGATCTAGGAAAATGAACCAATATGGGAGATAAAACAGGCTCATAATGCAAATAGAAGAAGTGGAAATGTCCTGTCACACACCAACATTAATCTGCAGGTATTAAAGGAGATATCAGACCATTTTAACTATTCCTTTATGAACCTTTGTTACCGGAAAACAGAATAAAGTAAAAGCTAAATAATAATAATAAAAATAATATAAATTTAATTGCCAAATCCTAACTGCTAAAGCAATTACAGTTGCAATGACCTTGGTCATGGCATCGATAATGATAAAGTCGACACCGTAAGGTTGGCTGCGGTTACACTCTCCGGTACGAAAATCTTATTCCCGAAAATGGGACATCCGAAAGTTCCTTTTCGAATGTCCCATTTTCGAATACTTACTGCTTTCTACTTTTTTTTAATGAATTTGTGAATATGCATACTTTACCAATTCACTTTCACAATTACCGTTATCCTTCTGCCGTCTGCGATATCCCTCCACCGCTCCTCCGGCGCTGCTATAACTGGACCTGGAACAGGTGAGTAAACTATCTGTGCGGGATAGGATTAGGGTTAGGGTCAGGCTGCAGGGGAGGGAAGGTTAGGGTCAGACTGCAGGGGAAGGAGGGTTAGGGTCAGGCTGCAGGGGAGGGAGGATTAGGGTCAGGCTGCCAGGAAAGGAGGGTTAGGGTCAGGGTAGTGAGAGGGGAGGGTTAGGGTTAGAATTAGGGAAGGGACTATTTTTTCTTACAATTTAGCAGAACTGAGCTTTTGGTGCTCTGTGGATCGATTGCTATGCCTCATCGAGGCATAGCAATCGAAATCCCAGCCAGTTCGCTACTGGCTGGGAGGAATTAGATTTTTCGAAAATCAGATTTTCTATGCGGGGAGCCACACCCGGTTTGCTGAATCATTACACAATAGGGATTACAATAGAAGAATACCAGGCCAATAGCTAAAATAACTAAAAAGTCTATCATAATATCCTTGTTCCTGCTTCTGCTCTCACGTTTCTCCCCCTGTTCTCCTCTGTGTGTCCCTCCGTTCTGTCCTGTTTTTTCTCTCTACTTTATTCTTCTATTCTTCTTTCCCGTCCTGTCCGTCCATCAGCTGTTCATTGGCTTTGTCGTGTTTGCTTCCTGCTCTGTGCTCTTCTCTTGTAATATCCCACCATCTACTCTTCCTACACTCTGTCCTGCCCATTCCCTCTGAACTGTCTTCTTATCTTCTCTCTAGTAATATCCCACCATGTATTCTTCCTCCATTCTGTCCCATTCCTTCCCTCTGAGCTGTTTTCTAACTGTGGCCCTAACTCTAACAATGAGAGTCCTAATGTTGGGTCATTTAAATTGATAGCTAACTTACCTCAGGAGGCCCCCATTAAAGCCTCCAAAATAGCTGCTGTAGAGCAACACCCCCTCTCAGCTGCTGCTCCCAGACAAGCTCCCAAACAGTGGGCCGTATTCAGACCACCGGACATATTGCATATACGTCCGGTATTTACCGAAATTATATACTGCGCATGCTAGTAATTTTTTTTTTACGTAATCTAGGTATCTTTTGGTATGTAGATTGCGTATATGCAGTCTTATAGACAATCTACGTACCGAAAAGATACGTAGATTATGTTAAAAAATGACTACGCATGCGCAGTATGCATTTTCGGTAAACACCGGACGTTTAAGCAATACGTCCAGTTGTCTGAATATGGCCCAGTATACACATAAAAAGGAAGTTGTGTCTATAGAATCTACCAGCACAAATCCATCCAAATCTTCCCTCGTCATATATTTTTCCACAAGGTTGATAGGTCAAAGAACAGTAATCGTGTGTCATTTCTGTTCTTTCTTAGAATTATCAAGTTCTGTTTTCTTCCCTATTTCTCGAAACCATAAAAAATTCCTGTTAATCCTAATACATCTCTTCTTCATCATAATTATTGAACTCATATCCTCCCTAATACATCTGGAGGACAAGTATCTTGTTATTTACTCTGTTAAAGTACATGGTTCATTAGTTCATTTTTTCTTAAAGATACAGGGCCGTATGCAAGTGAAAAGCAAATGGTAACAAAGTTATAGCGCTGGAGTTATCTCATTAGGAGAGGAGTGCCAGTAAGGATGGGATAATAAATCTCACAATAGAACAGAAAAATAACATGAAACAAAAAAGAAGTGTCCACTTTCCCTCACGAGTCCTATATACGTGCTGGCGATATGAGGTCCGGAGGTGGTAGCTGAAGTTACGGGAGGTACCGACGGTGGTCACGGCTCTCAGTCTCGGCAGAAGCAGAAGGATGGTGGGGATAGCGATGCACCTGGTTCCAGGATACAGCCAAGGAACAGTGGATGGTGAGAGAGTACGGGAGAGAAGAGAAGAAGAGCAGAGATATGAAACAGGACACAGCCAAGGAACAGTGGATGATGAGAGAGTACAGAAGAGAAGAGAAGAAGACAGAGTAGAGGAAATTTAGAGGACAGAGCGGAGGAAGAGCTGTGAATAAGTTAATGGAACCTATAGTATTACTAATAATTAAGTTTATAAATGAAACTGAATATACAGTAATATAATATCTGTGGGCCGTATGCAGACTACCGGACGTATAACATATACATCCGGTGTTTAGCGGTTTTTCCTACTTTGCATGCGTAGTACATTTTTTACGTTATCTACGTATCTTTTCCTTACGTAGATTGTGTAAATGCGGTCTGAAATACGTAAGGAAAAGATACGTAGATAACGTAAAAAATGTACTACGCATGCAAAGTAGGAAAAACCGCTAAACACCGGATGTATATGTTATACGTCCGGTAGTCTGCATACGGCCCACAGATATTATATTACTGTATATTCAGTTTCATTTATAAACTTAATTATTAGTAATACTATAGGTTCCATTAACTTATTCACAGCTCTTCCTCCGCTCTGTCCTCTAAATTTCCTCTACTCTGTCTTCTTCTCTTCTCTTCTGTACTCTCTCATCATCCACTGTTCCTTGGCTGTGTCCTGTTTCATATCTCTGCTCTTCTTCTCTTCTCTCCCGTACTCTCTCACCATCCACTGTTCCTTGGCTGTATCCTGGAACCAGGTGCATCGCTATCCCCACCATCCTTCTGCTTCTGCCGAGACTGAGAGAGCCGTGACCACCGTCGGTACCTCCCGTAACTTCAGCTACCACCTCCGGACCTCATATCGCCAGCACGTATATAGGACTCGTGAGGGAAAGTGGACACTTCTTTTTTGTTTCATGTGTTTTATCTTTGGAATTTTATTACCAGTATGTTTCAATCTCTGCAGGAAGCCAGCAGCTGCTAAAAGGTAAATAAACAGACTTTGAATGATTTTCTAATAGGCTGAAGTCTAGCTTTCACGAAATGATCATCTTAAAATTAAAAACTGTAACTGTAGTGTATGGCCAGCTTTATGATTGAAGATTGGGTTAGATTTGGGGTTATTGTAATGACCACTATAGTAAGTGTGTCGAATTAACGTCCTTTGAAAACTAGAGGAAAGTCAATCAGTTAAACCAGTCAGACATGAAGGGCTGTATTCAGAGAACCGTTTCCACGGGGAGTTCTGTGCCTATTTTTAGTATCAGATCAACTGCGCACACTTAATAACTTTATTTATTTTAATATACACTCGTAAGTGCTTTAGGCACAGGCATGTGAATCGCACTTGGGTACATACGTGCGGATGGGCAGCGCAGAAATCCGTACTTGCAAATTTACATTACAGTGGGCGGGGGGGGGGCATTTAAATGAACGCGTGGAGACGCAGTTATCAAGAATCGCAAGGACGGAGCACATACACGCTCGTAAGTACACATGGAAAGAACAGGCGGGTCTAGGGACTCATATGTCACCGACAGGACGTCCGGGAGAGGGGAGTGTCGGGGTTGTTGGTGGGTGTTTCCTTGCTCTGGCCGTGCGTATAATTGCCTACATAAAAAAACGGATCTCTGAATACGGCCCATACAAAACATGGGATACAAGCAACAGTGATAGAGAAATAAGCGACATGTGCGTCCATTCAAGAGAAGTGATCTGGGAAGGTGCCGTCTGTTGCTCCTGGCCAGCACATTCCCTGGACACCAGCTCTCTCTAGCCTGGGAACTCTGCCCAAGATGCTGGCCGGATTTTTCAAGAGTGGTTTATCATTTCCTCCTCTTAATGAAAACTGCAGCATCTTGTCTAGAGGAGAAATGAGAACCTGATCTGGGCTAATGCTCTTTAAACACTGATGTGAGCCAGCTGAGCAATTACAACTAATAAACCCCAAAAAGCAGGAGGAGGTAGAGAAATGAGGTTACAGATGTCAGCTTCGGCTGCAGCTCTGAGTGCTCGCACTAAAACAGAACCGCTTCACCTCATGCCAACCTTTCCTACACCGTCTTGTATTGAAATGGAGAATATAACTGATCTCTAATAACCAGGGACTGCACAGTGGCAGAACGGTTAGGATAAGCCAGGGAACGGCATTGCCTGAAGTTGAGAGATTTGCACCACAGGTGAGGTCAGACTGTAAGCTACAATCAGGCAAAGCCTTTTGGGTTCCGCTGGCCACACACTGTAGCGGGTATAGACTACAAGTCCTAGCATGCTTTGCTAGTTATCCGCTCTGACTATGCTGCTGGAGGATTCTGGGAGTTGTAGTTTTATAACACATGATGTGCGGAAACACATGCGTGTAACAGGGTGCAGACAGGAAACACCACAATGAAGAGCTTGTAAATGCCCCTGGCATTTATGTAGGTATTAGACATGACTGGTTGGGGTCGGGTTATTGATACTTACTGTCTCGAAGGTCGGGAGCTCCACACTGTTCATCTGAACTTGAATGAGATATTTTAAGGTTAAGTTTAGGGTTAGGCTGCAGTCAGAGTTAGGTTGTAGTTATAGTTAGACTGCAATTATGGTTAGATTGGGGTTAGGGTTAAGCTGCAGTTAGGATTAGGCTGCAGTTAGGGTTAGGCTCCATTTAGGCTAAAAATAAAGTTAGGCTGCGTCTAATGTTGGGCTGCAGTTAGGGTTAGGCTGCAGTTAGGGTTAGATGGCGGTTAGGGTTAAGCTGCGGCTAGGGTTTGGCTGTGTTTAGGCTGCAGTTCAAGCTAGGGTGAAGTTAGAGTTAAGTTGCAGTTAGGGTTTGGCTGTGCTTAGGCTGCAGTTAGGGTTAGGATGAAGTTAGAATTGGGCTGCAATTAGGCTGCGGTTAGAGTTAGGCTGTACAAGGCCGTAACTAGGGGTGTGCAATAGGGGCCCATGGCGCGAAGCCTAATAGGGGTGCCAGTAGGTTGAATTTTATGGTTAAACTTGTTACTAAATCTAGGTTGGGAGCGCTATTTTACCTTCTTGCTCCTGGTGCTAAGATTTCTGGCTATGGCTTTGAGGCTGCAGTTAGGGTTAGGCTGCAGTTACAATTGGGCTGCAGTTAGGCTGTGGTTAGGGTTAGGCTGCAGTTAGGGTTAGACTGCAGTTAGGGTTAAGGTTGCATTTAGGGTTAGGCTGTGGACCTTGTTTAATTTTTTAACTGTGAGCTACACTAAGGACGATATTATGGGCCGTATTTCATTACGATATCTACGTAACTTTTTGCAACGTAGATTACGTATACGCGGTCTTAAAGACCGCGTATACGCAATCTATGTTGCAAAAAGTAACATAGATATCGTAACGAAAATTACTGCCCATGCGCAGTAGTTCATATCGGTAAACACCATATGAAATATGCATATGTAATGCGGCCGGAGCTCTGAATACGGCCCAATATTATTATCAGTTTAGTGTTGTCAGGAGCACAACCCTGTTGACTTTGTTTTTATAAGATTCATACACTGTTGTCCTAACGTTGTTGACTGTATGAATGTCGGAAAAACACCCCTGATTGGTGGGGATTGCGAGGAGGTGAATGGATGTGACAAAGCAATGAAGGATCTATGTATCTGCTAGAGAAATAGGACAGATATTCCAAGCATGAAGCTATATAGGTCAGATGAGATTTAATAATGGAATCCAGGACCAAGGATTCTGGATGAGAATCCAGACACAATCAGGACAGATGCTGACATCCAGCAACAGGGTTACAGGGAGCAAGTATCTGTGACAAATAACATACTGACAGAACCAGTGACTACAACACTGAGAAAAGACTTATTAGTAAAGTCCCCACTAAACAACTGGACTGAAACCAATGATATGAGCAGTCATGTGACTACAGTTGGCCTCTGATGAAACCATCTGTTCAAACGATTGTCCCACCGTTCACACACTCTCCAGTCTTTACCAATCCGCCCCTCAAAGGCGCTGCTGCATGATGTCAGAATCGTTAGAAGAATTGGACCAGTGGCGTACATAGGGCAAATGGCGCCCAGGGCAAATAATCAAAATGCATACCCCCCTCCCCCGGTGTTATTTTATATAAAACACGTAAGCTGCCATAAAGACCACACAAGAGAGGGGAGTGACAGGGGACGTGCACTCTCTAGGCCTATACAGTAGAACAATTTAAACATGCTTGGGATAAATATAAGGGTATCCTAAATTGTAAACCAAATTGAGGGTAAATATGGTCTATGGTCAGTATAGTTTTCAATAAACAAATGGGCAGACTAGATGGGCCATGCTCTTATCTGCCGTCACTTTCTATGTTTCTATGTAACGGACAGACCCCAGCACATACGGAAAGCATGAGGGGGTCTGAATCCGGTCCCTTGCTTTGATCTGGTCCATTGTTCTTGACTGTGAAATATAAGATGGACACACTTACGCTTGCATCTTGATATCTCCATCACTTCCCTGGGGTTATTTCCAAACAAGGGGGGCCCCTGATCCAGACCTAAAAGTACCTTAGATGAAGTCCATTGGTAGGAAGGGGTGGAGGGACAAAGTTGAACCCAATCCATGTCAATCCCTTGTGAAGCCCCACCCCTGCCTAGTCAAAACTGGAATCAATTGGGCTACTAAGGCTGGTGGAGGGACTTAATGTCATCATGCACCGTTTCCTTAGTAACGCTCGAGGCTTGAGGATGTGACTTACATTAGATCACTTGCCTCAAGCACAGATTCTGGGAGTAACGCCCGAATTTCAGGAGTCTCCCAGAAATTCCATGACAGTCGCCAACTATGATTTCCGTTTCATCCTGGCTCCGCTTCTCTCCTATATAAATCAGTGGCAACCCATTTTTGTTCCAATGAACAATCTCATTGTCATAGCGCTATTTTGGTCATGGCCGTAGATCTAAATAGACCCATTAAAAACGACATAACCATCGCCATGATGGGCATTATTACCCTACTCCTGATACCCCTCAGAAGATGTGAGATTTCAAGACGACACGTTCTACACTGCAACTCTTTAATGAAGCACAAAATGAAAGGGCACTGAAGGAGTCATAGCACTATTTTGGTCATGGCCGTAGATCTAAACTGACCCATTAAAAACGACATAACCATAGCCATGATGAGCATTATTACCCTACTCCTGATACCCCTCCGAAGATGTGAGATTTCAAGACGACACGTTCTACACTGTAACTCTTTAATGAAGCACAAAATGAAAGGGCACTGAAGGAAGGGGGACTCCAGATGTGTCTCAGTTCTCCGCCTCATTTGTCACAATAACAGGAGATACGTCAGTGATACTTTTGTTTTCTAAGTAATCCATTATGGGTAATGAGCAGTAATATGTATATATCGTTCCCTCCTCTGCTACATAGAGAGTCCTTTCAGTGTTTCATCAGCCTCTGGTGCATGACATAATTCTAGTCATAAATAATATACTCTATATAAAGGAAACATTGCCACGTCTTGAAACAGACATAAATACCTAAGTATCTAGTGGAATAAGTTATTCAAGTGTGATCAATAGTCTCTCTGCTTTGTGGCCAATCACTATTAAGAAAAAAGGGGAGAATTTAACGGCATGCCAGAAGGTTTTTCTTTGTAATATTTTCCAGTGGTTTATAAAGTGTGGTATTTAATGATCCGTGATTTGCAAAACCTGCTGTAAATCTATGGAGAACCGCTGTTTTATACAATAGGACATCATGCATTGCAGTCCTGACTTCTCCATCCGGAATATACTAATAGCCGTACTGATTGGCCAGCATCTCCCCAAGCCATGGTCAATGATCACTTTAAGCCTGCTGAAAGAATGGACTCCTTTGTTGGTAGTAGATTTGTAAAAGCCTTTAGATGTTAAAGATTGAGAGCCGCATTCGCAGATCCTTTTTTACTACGTGCGCATTTTTACACACGTGCATAGAAGGCAACACCCATGACACTCCCCTCGCACGGACAGGTTTTTGGTGACTTCCGCCTCCATAGGGCACCCTTACCCCTACATGTGTACTTACGTGCGTATGTTACTTATGTATGTGTGTATTTATCTAACCGCGCCCTCAAATGCCCATTTAAATGCTTCTCCCCACCCTCCTTCGCATAACTTTTACCGTCCGGATTTAAACCACGCCCCTCCATACGTATGTCCATGGGTGCGATTCACAAGTCTGTGCCTAAAGTACGTGTGTAAATACTACGTAATTTACGTGGAAAAAGTTACTACACATGCGCAGTTAATTCTCTCCTAAAAATATACACACAATCGGCCATAAAATTCGACTGGATCTATTCAGTGTATAAGGCCAAAATGAGGTTATTCAAAAAATTTTGAAACGCGTTGGTCCCTCCAATTATCCAATTATAAGGAAATCTGCACCACATATTACAAGGGTAATGTGTCTAGAGCAGGGGTTCTCAACCCCGTCCTCAAGTACCACCAACGGTCCATGTTTTGTAGGTCTCCCTGCAAAACATGTGGAGCTTTCAAATTGTAACTGTCAGTTATGAGCCCACCTCCAGCAAGGAGATTTAAAAAACTTGGACCGTTAGTGGTACTTGAGGACAGGGTTGAGAACCCCTGCTCTAGACACATTACCCTTGTAATGTCTGGTGCAGTGTGTCCACTGTGGATGCAGGATAGTTACAGATGCGATAAATGTGGACATTTTCTATTCCCTACGTGCGGAACACAGAAGGCGTCCACCACGGATCTGGGTCCTCAGCATCCACCAGGTTTCTGTGATGGAAACTTTTTCAAGGGAGGAGCAGGTGAAGCCACCATGCACACACAGTGTGGTTGGCCACTGACAGCATCCTTTTTTTGAAAAGGGCCATTTTCAACACCCCCGTGACCATCCCTGTGGAGGGAGCGCAAGCGAACGTTCCGGTCGTTCTGCAGACAGGTAAGTGCTGATCCCTATTTCCCCAACCACAACCTTTATACTAATCCTCATTCTAAACCACCGTTCCATTACCCTAACCCTAACCCTGCCTTCCCCAAAGCCTAACCCTAACCTTCCCTTTTTCCCATCCATCCCCTCCCCACAGCCTAACCCTAAGTCTCCCCTTCTCCCAGCCACCCCCTCCCCGCAGCCTAGCCCTAAGTCTCCCCTTCTCCCATTCATCCCCTCCCGGCAGCCTAACCCTAAGACTACCCTGCTACACTACATCCCCACCCCTGCACCCATCTGTCGGAGCACCGGAAATCATCGGGTCCTGCGGTGTAAATTTCTAGCATTTTCGAAACAGACACAGCTGACAGTTAGCTGTCGGCTGTGAAGTTTTGAAAATGCCATTTTGATGTCCTTTTCTGCAATCGCAGTAACTATTCAGAGCTGGCTTACGTACATTGAGTCAGCTATTTTTATTCTTTCTGGATCAAGTCCATTATTATTATTATTAATTTTTTTTTTATGAACACTTATCTCCCATCAGAACTTGTGTTTCAATTACTTGTGTCCCAATTACTGGGACTGTTCTGCTGGGGGGGGGTGAGGTGGGGGGAAGGGAGGTCCTACTCACCACATGACTGGACTTTGCAGCAGTGCCGTCAAGTAATAAGAGCAGGGGCTTTGGAAAACTGCAGCATCCATCCCTGATTCAGAAACCATAATGTCCGGAATAATGTTTGAGTGACCTTTATACCGCAGTTCTTATGACATGAAAGAGAAAATGCTTCTAAATCCTAATAACCCGGCTATTTATTTCTGGCCACACAACAAATACTGGAGTATGATTTGACGTTGCAGCGTCAAGGGAGAATTTTTTTTTAGCGTTTCAACGGACATATCTGCCATTATTTCTCACAAACCGACTACAAAAGCTTTCGAAAATACATAAACAACCTCTCTCACTTCCTTTAAAGCCTGGCGAACAATCCTAACACATCCAGAAAACAATTGAACATTCCTCTTACCGCCGCTGAAAATTCACATTTCTGTGGCAATTTCGAACGCCGCTAAATATCTCTATCCTGGCTGTTATGATAAAAGCCGCTCTAGTGCATTATATTATTTTACACCTTGGCATTGTGCTCGTGTTAGAGGATATGTTTAATAACAAGGCAGATATTTCAAACATCATTCAACGAGCTCGGAGAATAGAGCACTAAGTGTAACATAACAATACAGTATAACAGTGACTACAGAGATAAAAAGAGACTTGGAAATTGTGTCAATATCAATGTATTATGTTTCTAATATAATATTTGTTTTTTTATGACCATTAATTGATATTTTTGAATGTCACATTAACCTTACACAGGGTCCAGATGTCCGCAAAGAGGGGCAGTTTTCAATCGCTTGGATTGGAATACGCCCAAATTTTTGCGCAATCGCTGCATTCCCAGGACAGATGTGAATTGGATTAGGCATAAACAATTGTTTTTGGGTGTCTAATTTCTAATTACAGGCTGTAAGGGATGGGGGTGCACCTTTCTACGTAGCTCCCAATATTGAGAATCCCGAAAACAGGGAAAAATGATGAAGTTTTGATGAAACTCCACCCATCCTCTCCCACAAATGACCGCATTTAGTACAAAATAAAACCACCACCCATTTTATCATACACACAACCAGGGCCGGTGCTAGGGTGTTCGGCGCCTCCCTGTAAACTTTAAATTTGCGCCTACCTGTTTAACAATTTGCCATTATAGTTACTAGAGTATAGTATCCATATAAGCATCATCATAGGCGACCCACGGCATAGGCCATATAGGCGGCCGCCTATGGCCCCGCGGGTCCCGGTGCCCCGCGCTTTTAAATAATAAAAAAAAATGTTTAACTTTTTTTTT
>WWET01000244.1:540855-557625 GCA_011038615.1 Limnodynastes dumerilii | reverse complement strand
TGGGGATACTGAGGGCTTTCTCTCTCTCTCTCTCTCTCTCTCTCTCTCTCTCTCTCCTTTCTTTCTTTCTTTTTTTAATTTCTTTCTTTCTTTCTTTCTTTCTTTCTTTCTCTCTCATCTGTCTCTTCCCCCATCATTCTCTTTATCTCTCTCTCTCTCTCTCTCTCTCTCTCTCTCTCTCTCTCTCTCTCTCTCTCTCTCTCTCTCTCTCTCTCTCTCTCTCTCTCTCTCTCTCTCTCTCTCTCTCTCTCTCTCTCTCTCTCTCTCTCTCTCTCTCTCTCTCTCTCTCTCTCTCTCTCTCTCTCTCTCTCTCTCTCTCTCTCTCTCTCTCTCTCTCTCTCTCTCTCTCTCTCTCTCTCTCTCTCTCTCTCTCTCTCTCTCTCTCTCTCTCTCTCTCTCTCTCTCTCTCTCTCTCTCTCTCTCTCTCTCTCTCTCTCTCTCTCTCTCTCTCTCTCTCTCTCTCTCTCTCTCTCTCTCTCTCTCTCTCTCTCTCTCTCTCTCTCTCTCTCTCTCTCTCTCTCTCTCTCTCTCTCTCTTGAGGGCTTTCTCTCTCTCTCTCTCTCTCTCTCTCTCTCTCTCTCTCTCCTTTCTTTCTTTCTTTTTTTAATTTCTTTCTTTCTTTCTTTCTTTCTTTCTTTCTCTCTCATCTGTCTCTTCCCCCATCATTCTCTTTATCTCTCTCTCTCTCTCTCTCCCTCTCTCTCTCTTTCTCTCATTTGTTTCTTCCCCCATAATTCTCTTTATCGCTGCTCTCTCTGTCTCACCTTGTTAGGGCTCAGATTAAAGCCCCACCTTTTCCAAACATTGCCGCACAACGAGAAACATAAAGATACATTTACATTTCTCTCCATTTCTGCTCTTTCAGCTGATATCCTGTTGGCAGTTTTGTTAATTCTGCCTATTGGGGACTATAAGTGCTTTGTGTGGCTTCTAATAACATATAACCATACATTATGTATGTGATGTTAATGTTTTATGGTATTTTATGTGATTTTTACTATACCAGATACATTAATCACTCTATTGTTGGATAAATAACATTTTGTATCATTATTATAAATTGTATTTGCTTGTTTGTAATAGTTTATTTTTAGTCATTTGAAGCAATTGTTTGTGCTGGCACTGCAGTTTTTTTTGTATTGGTTTTACCTACCCAGGTTTGAAGAATAGATCAAGGGCCATATTTACTAAGCAGTGGGTTTGGAAAAGTGGAGATGTTGCCCATAGCAACCAATCAGATTCTAGCTGACATTCTCTAGTATGTCAAAGGAAAGTGAGAGCTAGAATCTGATTGGTTGCAATAAGCAACATCTCCACTTTTCCAAAGCCACTGCTTAGTAAATCTGGCCCCAAGTGCTATCAGTATTGGGGTAGTGCACCCCTGGGCTGATTATTGGAAGGAGCTACACTCAGATCTCTTCTCTATGGTTTCAACAGGACTGGTTGTCAAAAGCCTTGTGCTTGTTCACTACTTCCCCTCTCCTCTGGGCAACTGTAGCAACAGCACTATCATGGGCCCACAACAGTTACACCCCAGGAAAGATAATCTAAGGTAATCTTAGGGTCAGGCTGTGGGGAAGGGAGTCTTAGGGCCAGGCTACATGAAGGGGGTGTTAGGGCCAGGCTGCAGGGAAGCGGTATAATCCCCCGCTGCGATTGGCTGTTTTTAGAAATAGAAAGTTCTTTTTCTGCTGTCACTATTTTGAATATGCAGCCTTCTTAGAATTTTTTTTATGAATGGGTGGATGTGCCGATTGGCATACTCACCCATTCATTTTCACAGGACCTGCCACTGCCGGCTCCGGAGAGGTGAGTAACGTCTCCAGGGACATTTAGTGTTTGGGGGGGTTAGGGTTAGGCTCTTAGGAAGGGAGGGTTAGGGTTAGGGCTATAGAAAGGGAGGGTCAGGGTCAGGCTGCGGGAGATGGAGGATTAAGGTCAGGCTGCAGGGAAGGGAGAATTATGGTCAGGCTGCGGGATCGAGGACCCACACCTGTGGAAAAGGCAGGGTTAGGGTTAGGGTAATGAAAGGGTAGGGTTAGGTGAGGATTAAGATAAAGGTTGGGGTTGGAGAAATACTCACCTCCCCGGATTCATACTGCGGATCTTCAATTGCTTGTCCTCTGCGGGGCAGGAGCAAGTTAACGCATAGCCCATGCGTAATTGGCTGGTAGAAAACGGCCCTTTTGGAAAAGGGTCCTTCTGACCGCCAACCCACACCTGTCCTTTATACAAGGCCTCCTCTAGATAACATTAGGTCAGGGGTGTCAAACACAAGGCCCGCGGGCCAAATCCGGCCCGCCAGACCTCGTCTGATGGCCCGCGGTGCCGCCGCCAGCCTTGCAGCCTCCCCTTTTTTTTTTTTCAATGAATTTACTCCGTGCCTGCACGGAGTAAATTCATTTAAAAAATGGCTCAAGTTAAAAAAAAAAAGTTTTACTTATCTTCCGGGACCTGGCCCGACTTCTTCCTGCCCCGCACTGCTCCCTGGGTGTCGGACGTGACGTCATCACGTGACGTCCGTCCGACATCTCCAGGGATCAGAGGAGCGCGCGGACGCCGCGGAGAGGAGCCAGACTGAAGAAGAAAGAAGTAAAAGAAAGAAAGAAGTAAAAGGTAAGTAAAGTAAATGGAGGGAGCAGATGGCTGGGCACTATAAAAGGGGGCAAATGGCTGGGCACTATAAAAGGGGGCAAATGGCTGGGCACTATAAAAGGGGGCAAATGGCTGGGCACTATAAAAGGGGGCAAATGGCTGGGCACTATAAAAGGGGGCAAATGGCTGGGCACTATAAAAGGGGGCAAATGGCTGGGCACTATAAAAGGGGGCAAATGGCTGGGCACTATAAAAGGGGGCAAATGGCTGGGCACTATAAAAGGGGGCACATGGCTGGGCACCATAAAAGGGGGCAGATGGCTGGGCACTATAAAAGGGGGCAAATGGCTGGGCACTATAAAAGGGGGCAAATGGCTGGGCACTATAAAAGGGGGCAAATGGCTGGGCACTATAAAAGGGGGCAAATGGCTGGGCACTATAAAAGGGGGCAATGGCTGGGCACTATAAGAGGGGGCACATGGCTGGGCACTATAAGAGGGGGCACATGGCTGTGCAGTATAGAAGGGGGCACATGGCTGGGCACATAGAGTGGACACATAGACCTACAGATACAACCGGCCCTTTGATGGGGACCAAACTGCTGATGCGGCCCCCGATGAATTTGAGTTTGACACCCCTGCATTAGGTCATTTTCCTAGGACACTGCACATAATAATTACTGGCTTTGCAGCTCCATTCTTGTACACAGTATCTTACTCATTAACTCTGTCCCCATTCAATACATTCAAACAATGCACTTGCACAGTCTCCACTTGTACGCCTCCCGATAATGTATCACTACCTAATCCACCTGTCTGTCTCTGAAAAGGAACAAGGGGAGGATGAACCGGCAGGTTTTTTGTTTTTTTTTGGAACAATAGAAAGAGAAAGCAATGTTTAATGGAAGTAAATTCATCTTTGAACAGAGGAGTTGCTTTTGCAAACATCAGAGGCTTGTTACATAGATAGATAAATGTCTTCGGTGGGAAGCTAAAGTGACTGACTGCTTAATATAGGTCTGGGCTCGTTCATTTAAGCATCTTATTTTGATATTAACTTACCATTCAAATAAATGACATGAGTGTTAATTTTCTTCTACACATAGAAGATCAGAAAGGCTTCTCTCTGGCAAATGCTACTTTAGCAAATTCTCTGAACACACAGAACTTGCATTGTGCAACATAAGCAATTCTCTAATGGAAGATCATCGGTGGCAAAGCAGGAAAATTGCAAAACACGTTTGAAAACATCACAAAGGTATCTATACTGCGCGCAGGCATCTTATCAATAGGATTGCGATTTATTGTGTTATATCTCGTTAATGATTTCTTATCGGTTCTCTGGGAGCAGAGAAAATGAACTATAATTTATAAGCCATTGCAAATGGTTATAAAGTGACAATTTCCAAAGCATCTATCTTTCAGGGAGAAAAAAAATATTGTGTCTACATAGCTGATGATTGCTATATAGGTCTGCAATGCATAAGCAGCAACTTTGGTTAAAACATGGAGTTTAAAAGCATTGGACCGCATTCACAGAGCCTCAACTTATATTAAGATCCCTATGTTTATGCCAGGCATGATACATTGTTCTACTGTTTTAGTCTCAACCAACTTAGATGGGAGGTTATTCTACTTATCAAGTACCCTTTCAATGAAGTCATTTTTATACATACGTCCCTGTGTTCTAATACATCTCTTCCTTTGGAAAATGCCCTCTCCTCTAGCTGGTTACACCCTTTGATATATGTGAAAGCTGCTATCATATCCCCCCCCTCTCCCTTCTCTGCTCCAAGCTATACATGTTACTTCCTCTAGTCTGTCTCTGTATGGTGTGTGACACAGGCCATGCACCATTTTAGTAGCTCTTCTTTGCACAGTCTCTAATGTATTTATGTCTTTCTGGAGATATGGCCTCCAGCACTGAACACAGTATTCCAGGTGAGGCCGCACCAGTGATCTGTAAAGTGACATTACTACACGCTTTCAGATACTAATTACTCTCCCTATACTCTCCCTATACAACCAAGCATCTGACTTGCCTTTCTCATTGCTTTGTTACATTGCTCATTTACCTTTATATCACATGAAATAGTCACTCCGAGATTCCTTACCTCCTCAGTAGCCTTATAATGTATGTTCCTCCCCTCTGTAAACTAGAGCCAGATGTCCAGATATTGTCATCGTCCATGCAGTTCAGTTGAGTTGCGGTCTATTTTACACACTGCCCAACACCGGTAATTGAGTATCTTAATAATTAATAACACTCTGAATAACAGTTCTGTTAATATAACCCCATTCCTATCTGAGATAATTAGAGTTTTACATAAAAGAAAGATCGCACCATTCTAATCTGTTTAAGTGTCTTTTTTAGAGGCTCATTAAACCCATTCGATTTATCCAATCAAAACATTAGGTTTTGTATGTAAGGAAATGCTAGGCCAATGTATGGTTTAAAAAAGGAGCGCATGGAAGCACAGGACCAGATCATGGCCTCCATGGGTTTACTGGCAGTCCACATAGAAGAGCGATATGAACCCCCTGTCACTTCCCTTTCTTGTGCAGCCTTTAGCTGCGTTACGCTGTCATTTACACAGTGTGGTAAAACCCAACCCCTACTATAATATTTAAATGATTCTTCCCCACCCACATTACAAAGTTTATTTGTATGGAGGGAATGCGCCACTCTGTCGGAGGGATCTCCAGGCGTACGAAATTAAGGACCAGATTCACACTTAAGCTCTGGCTTCTTAAGTGCAGTCTTTCAAGAATTTCACCTACTACACATGCGCAGTAGATCATTTACGCTACCTATGTTCCCTTCAGGTAGAGATAACACAGTAGAACAGTGTAAACATGCTTGGGATAAATATAAGGATAAATCTCAAACTAAATTGAGGGTAAATAGGGTCAATATAGTTTTAAATAAACAACTGGGCAGACTGCATGGGCCACGTGGCTCTTATTTGCCGTCACTTTCTATGTTTCTATGTTACTGCACATGTCCAGAACAGAACGGTATACAACTGCAGCTCTTCAGATTAGAACGCTATGTACGGCTGCGATCAAAGAGGCGTTACAGGGGAGGCAATGTTAACCCATGTAGAGAAATCTGCCCTTGTCACGACTTAAATATTGCTTCTGCCAAATCCGCATTTATTTTGTTCTATAAATCGCCTGCAGACATTTTTCTTTTTTTAAATTTTTATTTCACCTCAAATGTATTTACAAAAGAATCTCAGCTTCCTTTAACCTCTTCTCTGAGAGCAGCTGTACATCGGCGCTCTCTCTAGCCGTCCTCTTTGTGAACGCTGCTGTCCAGTGTGCTGAACCTGCCATTCAAATGTCTCAACCAAAAAGAAAAATAAGATCCCTTACCACTGAGACTTCTCTGGCAGAGAATACTATCAGCACTGCATTTTGCAACTGTGAGACCACTAACATGGGGTGAGAGGGGCCGGAAAGTCTCTCTGCAGACTAAAGTTAGAATTCTACAGCCACATTTTAGTTTTTTTTAAAAGACTCTGGTCCAGATTCGCAGTTATGTAGTTTTCGTCTTACATACATTGGGCTGGATCCAGACCTTGTTAAGTGCATTAACTTAGTTACACCTGGGCTAAACCATGTTGAATTCAGGGGGGAGTCAAGTTAATTGTATTCTTTGCATGCAGGGATATATCTTTAAATTGCTTACTGCACACAGATACTGACCAGCTTTACCATCACACTGTTATTTAGACTTGGTATAGGAAATATCACCTCTCAACTCTAATACTGTATGCAGCAGATGAAATATGACTCCCCTGAAATCAACATGGTTTAGCCCAGGTGTAACTAAGTTCATGCACTTAACAAGGTCTGGATCCAGCCCATTGTTTTAAGAATTGAGGGCCGTAATTAGAGATCCGTGTGGCGATCGGACCGCAATTATACGCACGGCCGGTGCAGGCCAAACCCCCTGACAAGCACGATACTCCCCTCTCTCGGCTGTGTTCTGTGACTTCCGCCGCCATAGACCACTTGTGAGTTTCCGAGCGCATTCCCACTTTCCTTCATTTAAATGCCTCCCACCGCCCATTTTTATTAAAATTCTTCTGTGCATATTTTTGCGCCGCATGTCCGACCGTATGTACCAACGTGCAATTCACAAGTCTGTCCGCAAGGCACTTCCGCACATGTATAGTCTACGTTAACTATGTAAATAAAGTTATTACGCATGCTAAATCCTAAAAATACGCACGGGACTCGCCGTGAAAACGGATCTCTGAATGCGGCCCTGAGCTACGACGCATGCGAGTTGAAAGATGAAGGATGAAAACTATGTAACTGGGAATCTGGACCTGAAAACACTGTTCAATCAAGCAGCAACACTGTACCTAAATTATTAATTTATGGTGTGTGCAGGAGAATAATCGCTGCAATCCTGCCGCTTTTATGTTTGTTTTATTATATATATTTTTAGGACGCTTGGATAGTACAGTTTGGAAAGAGCTTGGTGCTTGGTACATAGGACCAATTCATCCTGGCACCTCTGTGAGGAAAGCTATAGGCTTGTACCATTGTAATGGATGATCAGAGAGCCCTGATTTAATTACCAGGGCCACCTCCAGAAACTGTGGGGCCTTAAACCCAGGCCGTGCCCTGTGTGACATCACCGCCGTGACATCACATAGAGGGGGAGCATCGTGGAACTGCAGTTGTGAATGACAGTGGGCCGATGTGCAGAGAAGGCTTGTATTTAAGAAGTCCTTCTTGCGCAGACTCCCCTTCCAGGGTAGCCTAACCCTAAGACTCACCACCCGCTGTCCCTGCAGCCTGACCCTAAGACTACTCCCCCACACAGCCTGACCCTAAGACTCCGTTCTCCCCGAGGTAAACCCGGGGCGTCACTCCAGTTCGCTTTCTTCTCTACGACCACTCCGGATCTCAGCCAGGTAAACCCGGAGTGTCGTAACACCCGCAGCCTGGTCCTAAGACTCCCCTCCCCGCAGCATAACCCTAAGACTCCCCTCCCCGCAGCCTAACCCTAAAACCCCCCTCCCCACCAGCAGCCTAATCCTAATACTTCCTTTTCTGCAGCCTAACCCTAAGACTCCCCATATACTCACCTGTGGTCCGGTGCAACGGGTCTGCTGCAGTGTTTTCCGAATGAATGAATGAATGAATGAATGGGTAAGTATGCCGAGGGGTACGGTTACCTATTCATTATTAAAACTCTCTAAATAGTAATATTTTGGAAATACAGACAGTCAAAAATACCATTTTCTAACTGTTTGGATTCGGCCCATGGTAAGAACACGGTTGCTCTGTCAGTGTATCACGGACTATCCTCCGGTGAAGCAGCAGGAAATAAAGTGCCTGGCTTTTTCGGAAACCTCTCAGAAGACAGATCTCCACCTTGCTCTTTTCAGCATTTGGAGACAAGGCCACTTCATCAAACCCCTGAATTCACAAGATTTATGCAGCCCGGGAGACTCTCTCATTAGAACAAGTTCTATCAAGGAATAGCTCTATCAAACTGCATCCAGCCGCCGAGTGCCGGAGTAAAGAGGACAGTGCTCGGCGTTATAGACCTCATTGTTCTTGATGAACTCCAGTTGCCGGCTACCGGAGATGGAAACAACAGCCGCGCTATACGTTTCTGCAGCAGCTTAAATACAAATATTCTGTCTGTCATTTTTTATGTATTTCAGTTTGTGCAAAGTTAAAAAAAATAATTATTTTTGCTAATTCTGTTGGGCCGGACAAAGAGGGCCAAATTCACAGTTATTAACACAAGGCGAATTATGCAAGCAATATGTCCGACGGGGCGGACTTTGCCTCCCGCATGGCAAAACCCTGCAACAGAGGAGGGACTTGCAGTGCAAATATGGAAAATGGGTCGGCGATAAGAAGCAGATAATGTAAAATTTGGATCATAGTTGTTGACTCTCCCGGAATGACCGTGAGACTCCCGAAATTCAGACAGTTCTCCCGGTATCCAGGGAGAGCTGGCAAATCTCCCATATGGGGCTTGAAGCCTATAATGTCATGAAAAACACAGCCTCAAGACCTGCCCCCCTGCCTGGCAACACTATTTTACTAGTGTTGCTTGGGACAGAGAGGGACTTGATGGCGCAAATTGCATCAACTAGCCCCACCCCCATCCCTATGAAACCACGAAAGGGGTAATTGAAAGACAAGGGGTGGGGCTTAAGGACGCGATTTGCGCAAATCACACCTTTAAGCCCCGCCAACTGCATGCATCTACGGCTTCCCTCCGGGATCTCCTAGAGGGAAGCTTTTAAAAGTTGGCAACCCTGGTTTAGGTTGCTTTATGGACATGGAAGTGCTCATAACTCCATATGAGGGATGTGACACAGGAGGTCCCTCTCCTATCCCTGCGCAGATACAGGATCTGAATCCGGTTCAGAGTTTGAATATAAGAGAAATCAGGTGTAAATTTACATCTGTGCGAAAGAAGGTTTTATTTCAGGGGAAACAAATGAGTTTCCTGCTTGCATGCAGGGAGAATACTTTGCTGTTGCTTATTGCACACAGGCACTGACCAGCGTTACTCTCACACTGTTATTTAGACTTGGACTGGGAAACATTACCTCTCAACTCTAATACTGCACTAGAGCCAAACTTACTGACTCAGCATAAGATACATACGGGATGCGGTCTCCGTAAAAAAGATGCTATTTCAGAAGTACAGACAGCCGAGAGCTCATTTCTTTCTGTCCGTATTTTGAAAACAGTGCTAATTAGATTTTATAAATGAATGGATAAGTATGGTGAATTTATTTTTCGGCATACTTACTCATTCATTGATTCAGAAACTGCCACCAAAGACCCGCCGACACAAGGTGAGTATTACAGGGAAGTCTATGGGGAGTTTTAGGGTTAGGATTCAATGGGTTTTAATGTCAGGCTGCGGGGAGGGGAGTCTTAGGGTCAGGCTGCAGGGAGAGGAGTCTTAGGGTCAGGCTGCGGGGAAGGGAGTCTTAGGGTCAGGCTGTAAGGGAGGGTGTAATGGAAGGGGAGGGTTGCAGTAATGGAAGGGGAGGGTTGCAGTAATGGAAGGGGAGGGTTAAGGTGATAATTAGGATAAGGGCTGGGGTAGGAAAAATACTCACCTTTCGTTGCTGCAGATTCATCCTCGGTATCTTCTATTGCTTGTCCTCGGCAGGACAAGAACAATCGATACCAGAGCCAATTAGATATGGGCTGGTATAAAATGGCCCTTTGGGAAGCGGCATTAGCACACCTCCTACTTCCTAAACTATTCGATGCTGTCTTTAAAGACCACCCGGAGTCAATCTGCTTACCTAACTGGTACATAGATTGCGTAAATGACCTACTATGCATGGATAGTAAGTAATTTTGGAAGTTTCCTTCTTTAAGAAGCCAAAGCTTCTTAAGTGTGAATCAGGTCCTATGTAACACATACATAAAAAGGTTTAGGTCACAATATATCTTTATTGGGTTTATCACCTGCCCAGCGTCAAGGCACCTCCTGTAGGTGAGTCCCTATCTGTTTGCTATATGTGTACTCAGGAGGTCTGTATTAAGATATTTGAACAGTGTGCAGCGGCCATATTGGGGAACGGTCATGCTGCTGCAGCCATATTGGGGAGGGGTGAGGCTCCCAAAGTAACACTAGTAACAGTAACAAGAAAACACAAGGCACAATTAATTAATATGACTGAAGGGGTTTTGTTAATACTCATTATCTCAGAGTACGAATAAGGAGCTGCTCTTCATGTTGGCTATATTTTGGCCACCTTTACTGGAAGCTATGTTTCCCCTTATAATAGTAAGTGGTGGGAGGGGGGGTTTGGGGCTGGTGGGCGGGGCTCAGTGCCTGAAGCTGGGTGTTTAGGGAGGGGTGAGTTCTTGGCCATGCAAATATGAACCCCATTAAAATGCACAATTTCATTGAAGGAACTTTTCTTTACAAATACTTAGTGCTTGAGTGTATTAAAAGTAATGGAAGAGAAGCATCATACAGTAAAGGGTCTGTAGCCCTATTTGCATTCATTTAATATTGCCATTAAGGGATACTTTTATGAAATAGTCTCGCTATGGACCTTTAACTAGTTTCTTTGTTAGATCTAATAAGTCACAATTCAATTAGAATGCCATTACCAGTCTTCCCTTCTTCATAATCCCTTTATCTCCGTCCGGAGGCTTCCCCCGTCAAACATCCTGGAGTGTGATTATCCTCTCATAATAACATATCTAGGGAGGGATATGTGGAATCTCCCATCACTGGGGGAGGGTAGATACCACTGCAGCCATTATCAGGCCCAGATAAAATATACAAGGAGATGGCGGACCTGATTCATTGACTCTACTTATGAAGGGGACTTAAATCTCTGTGCAATATACACTGTTTCCAGGGCACAAGAATATATTAATTCTGGGATTCCATTAATCACTGGAACAGGGGAAGAAAGTTTCCTTAAGAATTAGAAAAACATTTCTGTCCAAATATTACATATTTTTTTGTCTACAATGGTCCCAATTGAGATTTTCCAATTTACCCCAATTTTTGTGGGTTCACTTAGATAACAGGCGCTTTTTTTGTACTGCGCGTACACACGCGTACACACGCTTCCGTGCTAACCAATCAGAAAACCCATCCAGGCTGAAGAGCAGGACACTTCCAGTTGAGGGATAGGGTAGGTGCCCCCTCTCTGCGTACCCAGGCATAATTCTACATGCATAGTCCACAAAATGTGAGATAGCCCCTGGCTGTCAGATGTCTATCTGTGAGGGGGGATTGGTTAAATTACAGTGTATTTATGTATGGTCATTGTGGCCCATCAGTCCAAGGGCCAGATTTACTAAGCTGCGAGAAAGGAAAAAGTGGAGATGTTGCCCACAGCAACCAATCAGATTCAAGCTCACATTTTCTAGTATGTAATGGGAAAGTAAGAGCTAGAATCTGATTTGTTGCTATGGGCAACATCTCCACTTTTCCTTTCCCGCACCTTAGTAAATCTAATCTTTTCCTCTAAGGATGGTTTTGGTCACTACAGTAACAAAGATTTGGCAGTGATACATCAGTCATCACAATGTCAGCGTTATAATTGGCGGAATCATTAAAAAGAGTACACCAAAAAAATATAATAATCATTCCTTGCTTTGTCCCTGCTGCCGCTGCTGCCCACTTACCATCACTCTGTCCACACTCCCCTCTGTTCTGTCCATGCTCTCTCAACCACTCTCTCCTCCACCTTGTCCCTGCTCTCTGCTCTGCTCTGCTCTACCTGCACTCTCTCCTCCACTCTGTCCTCACTCTCTCCTCCATCCTGAGTGATAAAGGTTAAGGTTCTGTCCACACCTAACTTACTCTTAACTATGAATACAGTCCATCATTTGAAGCTACCCCTGGTGAATTTGAGTCTGGATAGTTGTATAGAGTTAGGCAGGGGCGGCCCTAGGGTTTGCGGGGCCCTAGGCGGACCAAAAAAAAAAGGACACTTTTTTTTTCTTTTACATTTAAAAAAAAAAATTCTTTACACAATCTACGTATTACACAATAGCGTAAATAAGCTACTATGCTTGCATAGAAGCTTAATTATTAAAACAACGTAGGTAAGAGGAAATCCGGACCTCAGTTCAATGCAGAAGCTCTAAGAGTACAGCCAAGAATTAATTTATTCAAAAAATTTAAATCTTATTCCTTCTGTTAACGCTATACAATGCAGAAGCAGCATTTCCAGACCTCTTGCATTGCATTAGTGCATGAAATGTAAACTCACTTGTCCGAAATAGGTTTTAGCCCTAGAGTGTCAGCCTCGTGGAGAAAGACGCGACCTCTGAATCAGCTCCAGAGAGAGAGAACAGGAAGATAAGACGAGGAAGAGGGAAGAATAAAATACGGTGAAAAACAGCTACAATTAGAATCCTGAGAGCGAGGTAAGAAATGCTATCAAGAGGCATAAAGATAGAGGAAAGATAAAGGGATCTGTAGAATATACAGGGATTAATCATCCAGATCAGCACAGACAGCCTGGAAGGGCAGAGAAAGGAGAGAAGAAGAGAGAAGAAGATGAGAAGGATAGCAAGAGGGTCATGAAAATTAGAGGAGTCTAAGAAGAGGGCGTATGTACGTGATGAGTGAGTGATAATGAGTGATGAGTGAGGGATGATGAGTGGTGATGAGTGAGTGATGATGAGTGATGAGTTAGTGATGATGAGTAACGATGAGTGAGTGATGATGAGTGTATGATTATGAGCGATGAGCGAGTGATGAGTGAGTGATGATGATGAGTGAGTGATGAGTGATGAATGATGAGTGAGTGAGTGATGATGGTGCATGGCCTGTGTCACACAGCATACAAAGAAAGACTAGAGGAACTAAATATGTATAGCTTGGAGCAGAGAATAGCAACTAAAATGGTGCATGGCCTGTGTCACACAGCATACAGAGAGAGACTAGAGGAAGTAACATGTATAGCTTGGAGCAAAGAAGAGCAACTAAAATGGTGCATGGCCTGTGACACACAGCATATAGAGAGAGAATAGAGGAAGTAAAATGTATAGCTTGGAGCAGAGAAGCGCAACTAACATTGGTGCATGGCCTGTGTCACACAGCATACAAAGAAAGACTAGAGGAAGTAATCATGTATAGCTTGGAGCAGAGAAGGGACAGGGGTATTATGATAGCACCTTTCAAATATATTAAAGGGTATAACCAGCTAAAGGAGGGTGGAATTAAAGTGCATATACTGAAAAGAGGTAAGTTCAAAGGAAAATGACTTTACAGAAAGAGTAATTGATACTGTAAGTGGAATGGTCTCTCATCTGAAGTGGTAGAGGCTTACACAGTAGAACTGTTTAAACACTAATTTGATGGTTAAACAGAGTCTAGGGTAAGTATAGTTTAAAAAAAAAAAAATTTGGCAGACTGGATGGTCTGTGTGGCTCTTATCTGCCGTCACTTTCTATGTTTCTATGAGACTATCAATTACCGCCTCGGACTGGGAGAATGGAGTAGAAATCATGTTATAAAAAAGCCATTTTTATTTTACTTATTAGTTTAAGCCTCTATAGAAGGGGGCAAATCAGACAATAGCAGAGTCAGCTCTCCCAATTGCTAAATGTCTGGTCACTTAAATCCCACAGAAGAGGAGACTTTGAATATACCAGATCTTACAAGTTGTTTTGCTGTTAGAGATTAGCGAATTCTGTGTAAAGGAAATTGAATCCTTAAAGTAGGCTGGCTCTCAAAACATAATTATTTTAAATTGTTGTGTTAAACTATATAATTACACTTTGCAATTTTCTTTGTTAGAATAAAAATGCATTAGTGTAATTAGGCTCATTGTTTTGTAAAATGCTTTTCCGTTTTAGAATTCCTGCATCACCTTATGTAACCTACAATGTATCGCTGGAAGAGGCACAGACAAAGATTGCTGACCATTTAATCGACTACCGGTTGTATGTATTTAGAAGTATGTATGTTCTCGCAAAATAATGTGAATAAGCATAAAAATAAATGCCATAGAATTCAATATAGAAAGGGAATTTGCGTTTTTTTTCTTTTTTGTTCGAGATGTGCCAAGGAAAGTTGTCTCCAGGAAGTGACTAAAACACTCATTCAGAATTCTGATTTCAAAGCAATCGGATCCCCAAGCAAAGGATTTGGATAGTACAGCTGTGTGCTCGCAATTAACAACTCCCACGCATATGGTTGAACTGCTGACAGCTATGGCTGGGTACACACCTATGTAATCATACGCTCATATGAGTCCAGACCGTTTAGAACAATATTGCAAGAGTGTGTACACTCCCACAATCATGATTTGTAGTAATAAAACAGATTGTATCTGCTGATTTGGTTTCATGAGCGTCCAAAAAAATCCCGATCACTGATGGCACAAATTTGGACAAATGTGGGCAGTGTGTACGCAGCAGTGGCGTAAGTTCTTGTCAGTCGCGCGGAGACAAGATAATGATGGTGCCCCCCCCCCAAAAAAAAATAAATATATATATATATAACAAAAGTGTAGCAACAATGCAAAATAAAGTATCTGAAAGCACAAAGAAGGTTCAAAGAAAAAAGAATTTACTTATTCCAATACTAGCTAAACAGTTGCAGAAATTACAAGAGAGCAACAGCCTCCCCCTCCCCACAGGCTGGATATATATTCTAATACTTGTATAATATTTTCATAACTTTTTCCAACTTAACTTCGTTTACCTGACCGTGCGGTGAGGGACGCTGTTGCTCTATTGTATTTAATTCAAATGTAAAGCTAGGATTGGAAACCAATACCAGCTATACAATACAATTAAATACAAGAAAGTCAGACATATTATGACACAACCCCACTCCACTCACATGATATGAACTGAGCAAAACCAGCATAAACACAATAATGGCACTGTTTACAATCCCTAGCTAAAAAACATTCACAAAAAATACAAGACCAACAGAACCTATCCCATCCACAATGAAATTATCAAAAACAGCAAACTTTGCAATAACATACCATAAGAGAGCAAGTGCACAAAACACTTCCCTTGCAACAACACCCCACAGACAATAAAAAGTGAAATTGTCCAAACCAGTAACAATTTATAATTAAACAATAACACTTATACAAGCCAAGCTTTACAATAGAATAAAATACAAGAGAGAAATAAACCCCACCCCCACATACACACAAACAGTTAATTGCAGTTAAATTGTCAGTTCTAAATCAATGCCAAGTTTAGATAAACATTAGAATAAAATACAAGCATTTACATAACATTAAAAAGGCAAAACCATATCAAAAAATTACGCCTATTAATTGCGATCATTGTAAACAGCATATTTATTTCAGATTTTTTATTTTGCTAATTTTATTTCATATTTGTTTTGGCCACTGTCATTGTTGGTGGGGTGGGAGATGCTGTTTCTGTCATATTTAATTCAAATGTGTGATTAAATAGAACTTTCCATCATGTATCAATTCCTAATATCCTATAGAGTGTAAGCCTGTGGCAGGCTTACACTCTACCCACCCAGTCTGTCTGTTACAACCCAGTCCTGTTATAATGATTGTTAAAATTGTAAAGTACTAAGTAATGTGATGGCGCTAAATAACAACCTGTTAATAAATAAATGATAAATGTTACGCTGATCGGAAAGAAAACCAATCATCATAGCTATACATTAAAGAAACAGCATCCACCCCACCATCAATGAAATTGTCATAAAACAGTAAATAAAAGTTTTAATAATTATGCAACATTACTTAAGCCTTTCTGCCCCTTCCTTGTGTGCTCAATAAGTCCTATTGTCCCTTCCTTGTGTGTGTCCAGTCAGACTTATTGCCCCTTCCTTGTTTATGTGGCCTGTTAGCCTTATTGCCCCTTCTTTCTGTGTGACCATTCAGCTTTAATGGTCTTTCTTTTGTGTCCAGTCAGCCTTATTTCCCCTTCTTCTTTGTGTCCAGTCAGCCTTATTTCCCCTTCTTCTTTGTGTCCAGTCAGCCTTATTTCCCCTTCTTCTTTGTGTCCAGTCAGCCTTATTTCCCCTTCTTCTTTGTGTCCAGTCAGCCTTATTTCCCCTTCTTCTTTGTGTCCAGTCAGCCTTATTTCCCCTTCTTCTTTGTGTCCAGTCAGCCTTATTTCCCCTTCTTCTTTGTGTCCAGTCAGCCTTATTTCCCCTTCTTCTTTGTGTCCAGTCAGCCTTATTTCCCCTTCTTCTTTGTGTCCAGTCAGCCTTATTTCCCCTTCTTCTTTGTGTCCAGTCAGCCTTATTTCCCCTTCTTCTTTGTGTCCAGTCAGCCTTATTTCCCCTTCTTCTTTGTGTCCAGTCAGCCTTATTTCCCCTTCTTCTTTGTGTCCAGTCAGCCTTATTTCCCCTTCTTCTTTGTGTCCAGTCAGCCTTATTTCCCCTTCTTCTTTGTGTCCAGTCAGCCTTATTTCCCCTTCTTCTTTGTGTCCAGTCAGCCTTATTTCCCCTTCTTCTTTGTGTCCAGTCAGCCTTATTTCCCCTTTTTCTTTGTGTCCAGTCAGCCTTGGCCCCTTTTTTCTGTTTGTGTAACCACTGACCAGTCATATTGCCCCCCTCCATTGGTGTTAAACCAGTCCAGTCATATTGCCCCCCTCCATTTGTGTTAAACCAGTCCAGTCATAGTGCCCCCCTCCATTTGTGTTAAACCAGTCCAGTCATATTGCCCCCCTCCAT
>WWET01000244.1:433457-451421 GCA_011038615.1 Limnodynastes dumerilii | reverse complement strand
TATGGAAACGCCCGATCGTAGATCGGGCGTCCATAGTAGCGCCGTAGGGACGCTGGAGGGGACGTCCTCCAGCGTCCCTACGCTCACGTTACTGCTGGTGGGCGGGGGGAGGTAAGTAAATGAGGGTTGGGGGACGTGCTAAGAGGCCATACGCTCCTGTGTGAGCGTATGGCCCCTTCCTTACGCCGGGCGAAGCTAGGGTAGCCTTCAGCCGGCGTGAGGAAGGGGCCATATGCCCGCACAGGGGGAGTGTCGGGCCAGAGCACCGATGTTACGCTGAGCGCTACAGCGCTCAGTGTAACATCGTAGCTCTGGATCAGGCCCCAGGACCCTACCTTAAGTATCGCGCATCGTTTGGAATAGTGAATTATATGGTAGGGCTTAGTCAAGGGGGTGAGTGGACCAGCATCCCCCCCACCCCATGCAGAGGCTGCATTCTGCTTCAAACGCAGAATCAAGCAGTTGTGCTCTAATGCTGAAATATAGCTGCTGCGCATGCAAACCTATTCACAGCTGACTTTTGTACATGTAATGCAAATGCATGTGCAGTTTCAATATAACCGCATAGAAACGCAGCCTATTGTTGTTGTGCTTCATGCGGAAATTAGCTTCCACAAGGGTGGCCGTGCTACCCAGCATGTGTATGAGATTCGTACGGTGGGTGGCGTTAGGTATTTAAAAACGGTCTGGGTTTAGACCTTATGTATGATCCTCTGTTATCCTTTGTGATATAGTTGAGGTAAACCCCCGGACACAGAGTTACATAGGCGAGCAGAGGGAGGGGCCTGCTCTCCTATGTGTGGCAATGTAAATCAGAAATTCCGTAACTTAGCCGCCATTGCGCAGGTTACATACGGAGTTTTCCTTAAAACCCTACGAGACAGATTTACTAAGCTGTGGGAAATTAAAAGTTTAGATGTTGCCCATAGCAACCCATCAGATTCTAGCTGACATTCTCTAGTATGTAATAGGAAAGGGGGGCCGTATTCAGAACTCCGGCCTCATTGCATATAAGGCCGGAGTTTTCCGCTATGATGTACTGCGCAAGCGCAGTAATTCTGAAACAATCTACATTGCATGTTGCATGACCGCGTACACGCATTCTACGTTGCAACATGCAACTTAGATTACGTTTCAGAATTACTGCGCATGTGCAGTACATCATAGCGGAAAACTCCGGCCTTATATGCGGCCTTATATGCAATGAGGCCGGAGTACTGAATACGGCCCGGGAGATCTAGAATCTGATTGGTTGTTATTGGCAACATCTCCATACTTTCCCTTTCCCGCAGCTTAGTAAATCTAGCCCTACATGTCTTATCAGCCTCAACAGTGTTCATTCAACAGCGCGCGCCGCTTAATAGAGCTTATTTTAACGACTACTAATTGCACCATTTACTGCTTAGTATTTTAACAGCTCTTTTTAGTGTTGTGACTGTACGTTTAATTAACGTCACATGCGTCTGTACTTGGTACTTCCCTTTAGTAGAATAGCGAAGAATCAGTTCTCTGGCATTGTGGAACGCTATGAGTAATAGGTGGACACCGTAATAGAGGGGAGTCAGCCAATCCCGTTTCTATGCAAATGAGCCTACTAGTTATGCATAATGGGGTAAATCCAGACCTTCGGGCTAGTTAGGTTAGAACGTGTAGCGTAATGACTATGCAGTCTCCTAGACACTCCCCTCGTATGTACTTTGGCCGTATTGGATTTACATATGTGACGGCCAAACCCAGCCCATACTGTCCAATTTAAATGCCTCCCTCCGCCTCCAAAGCCTAATTATGGGCGTCGTGTTAAATGCCCCGCCCCTTCGTTCGTAGTTAGGCTGATGGTACATACGTTAGTAGTTACGTGGCGTAACATCTGCCGCGTGCATGCGCGGTAAAGACAAATGGGTGAAGTTATGACATCGGCTAGCATATTTAGCTTAGGATCTGGCCCAAGGTCTTTTTCAAGAGAAACGTAGAAAGTGACGGCAGATAAGAGCCACATGGCCCATCCAGTCTGCCCAGCTGTTTATTTATTAAAACTATACTGAACATAGACCCTATTTACCCTCAAATTAGTTTTAGATTTAGGATATTCTTATATTTATCCCAAGCATGTTTAAACTATTCTATGTGTTATGAAGTCCTTTTTCCGCACATTGCCTCTGAATCTACCACCCTCCAGTTTATATTCATGCCCTCATGTTCTATGCCCCCACCTCTAGCCGGTCACAATGTGAAAGCTGCTATCATATCCCCCTCTCCCTTCTCTGCCCCAAGCTATACATGATTACTTCCTCTAGCCTTTGTTGGTATGTTTTGTGACACATGCCATGGACCAAGAGACTAGGAAATGGGGAAACAATTAGGATGGCATTTAGATTAGTATTAATTAATTTCCCATTCCCATATTAATATACTACTGCAAGAGGGCAGAACGTCAATCAAATGACTTTATTATTCATGAGATGCTCCTCCTTTTTTATTATTGACCAATCGCAACTTTAGAAAGTATTATCTCATCTGTCACTGCCCAGTTTCATTGACTACACCAAGCAGAGGCAGCCATTTTGTTTGTTGACATTACTGCAAGGGAGGACCATTTCAAATAAAAGAATTAGAGTTCCTAGCTCAACTCTAAATTGTTTTTCTCCTTATGTTTGCTGCTAGGACAGCGAGTATTTTCCCTTTCATTCCAGACCAATGTGCACGAGCTGTGAACCTCCCTGTGTGACAGCTGAGAGAGATACCTACATAGCACAGCCCTGTCTGAGAGACGGCAAGCGGGAAGTCTTAGTTACTAGTCATTTGCTAGGCACCTGCAGTGTTCAGCAGATCTCATCCTCAACACGGCATTGATCCATGCATTTCCCCTCATAAAAGCTGACTGCAGGTATAATGTACTCTGCTTAGCTTTAACCATTGCTTACAATTGTAGTTTCCAGCTCTCCTTGAATAGCAGAAGAATGGAGGAGCTCCCTGACTCCCTGAAGGGCGGTGATCTATCTGATTTCCTGAAGCACGTGGCAATCTCCCTGATGCTACTTCAGTTACAGAGGTGGTATGATGACAGAATTTAGTGATTGTTTCCTATTTCCCTGCATTGACGCCTATGGAGGTGGCCATTTTCATGGAGACCAACATGTCATCAAAGACTGGCAGTTATCTAAGACAACATGACTTCAATAATGGAGACAAATTAAAAATGCACTTTGGTCTCTTGTTAATCAGCTGCAGTGTCACCTACTTTTATTTATTCAATAAAGATGGAGAAGTCAGCGGATCCTATTCACATTCTCCACAATAACACTAAAAGTATTTATTCACTGACAATATAACAATCAATAAATACTGATGCCGCCATTTTTATTGAGAAATAGTTTTCCTGCCAGCGCTAGACACACTTCTGGGTGGAGCCATTCACATGATACACCCCTTTGGTGGTACAGAACACACCCCTTTGGTGGTACGGGACACACCCCTTTGGTGCAGCACCTTGATAGTGTTCTCACCATCTCCCTGGTATTCATAGCAAAAGTTGACAACCATTGTTTATACAGTAATTCTGTCTCTGGTCAACCTGGAAGTCCCGTCCTTCCTCCATTGTAATCAATAGAATTAGCCGACATCACTACAACAGTCCTTACCCACACCAGACATTTATACAAGTCTAATCAAGCCCTGATCAATAAATTGTCCGCTATTCGACCCAATCTATGGTCTGCCGAGCAAATCGAATCCATTTCCAGAAAACAGGTGGACTATAAGTAGCTGATGCTACTGAGGGACTATTCCCAATCAAGGATGAGATTGTGATCGATAAGGGATAACATAGTCATGTCTTATTTTTTATCATGTACGTTATCATGCTCTGCTATTACAGATGATTTCTCTTTATGCCTCTGGTACTTAGCTGTATTATATTTTTTTCTGTTTAATCCATCATGAAAGTCAATATTGCATGAAGCAATTTAGGATAATGGCTTTTCTGTAGTCAGATGTAATTTCAAATTTCCATTGACGTACAAAAGAGGGAAAATAAAATGTAGTTAGTTCTCTTTAACCATCTGATAGATCCATACAAATAAGTCCTTTTAAATGTCTTGGGTTCAGCTGAAGGAGGTATGTTTTGTACTCAGAAGTTCGGAGGAAAATCACAATCAAACAGATTCTAGCTCTTACTTTCCTTTTACATACTACAAAATGTTTGATAGAATCTGACTGGTTGCTATGGGCAACATTTCCACTTTTCCTTTCCCACAGCTTAGTAGATCTGGCCCTCAGTGTTTGATTGCATCTTGGTCTCCATTAAAATGGCCGCCCCCAAAGGCCTCAATGCAAGGAAATAAAACACAATTTAAAAATTCTGTCATCATACCGCAATGACTTCTGGAACTGAATCAGCATCAGGGAGATTGCCAACACTTCAGGGAGTCGTGGAGATCCCCCTCTCTTCAGGGAGTCTGCCATATTAATGGAGAGTGGGTAACTATAATATAAACACATCTATTGCATAGATCTTTTACTCATTAGCAACCACTGTTTGTAATGAAGCATTAATATAATTACTTCATGCAGATTGAGTTATATGGTTTGGTGTTGTCAGCAACAGATTTGAGCTCAATAAACCTATATGAAGGTCTGGTGCGCCAGGCTGCAATAATAACATTTAAAGGATCACACATATGTTTTTGATTACCACAATAAGACTGCAGAACAATCATAAAAATATCACAGCCTCCCCAGATGTCACGTATGCCGCGGAGCTATCTATTCGCTGGGGGGTGACAAGAGACGCTCTGTTTTGTAGTAATTGTTGTGTTTAGAATTCGGGAAACATAAAGGCCACTTACAGAAGGGATGAGGAATAATAAGATCCAGCTCTCGGAGGTGACCTATCAGTTTTGATGCGCTATTGATGAGCTACTGGATCGTAATGCGTTAATGGACCATGGCAGTCCAATTTTAAGAGAATTGGGGCCAGATTTACTAAGCTGCGGGAAAGGAAAAATGGAGATGTTGCCCACAGCAACCAATCAGATTCTAGCTCTCATTTTCCTATTACATACGAGAAAATGTCAACTGGAATCTGATTGGTTGCTATGAGCAATATCCCCACTTTTCCATTTTTCAGCTTAGTAAATCTGGCCCTTAATCTGTGAACATGTAATCATAACATATACAGTATTGTCCAGGCTCATTGAAAAGATGAGCAGCTCGTCCTTACATTAATAAAGCTTTCTTTTTTATGCAAGATTGATGAAAAATGCATGCCGATTAATTAATCATAAGCATCTTGTGTGAGATGGGGTCGTTCTATCATGTGTCTCTGCACGTTTCCCGTGGTATAAGCTTATACTTATATATATATGCTCTGTGCCCTATTCTTCCTCCTAGAAGAGTGGTATATAGCACGCATTGATGCCAACACCTCCTGGCACCTCGCTGTTCACAGCCTGCATATTGTGAGCACAAAATAGTCCCTGCACTGCCAACATACCCTTGGCACTTGCAGACTTGAGCTGCCATCGTACTGTATGCCCAGATATAGACCGTATCATTGGCGTACCTTCTTCCTTTGCATCCATATGCTGAGATTAAGTGTCCGTCATTATGTTAGTGTAACATATGCACCCTTATACATCTTTACAATAGTGGAGCACATCCAAAATTAAAAAGTAAATAGGCAGGTGCTGTGCGCATTGTAGGTACATTAGAAAGTGACACGGGCTGTGTGTGATTCAAAAGCGCACGCAAAGGTGTCCTTTGGATTGGATGCAATGACGCCACGTAGTGTAGGTGAGGGTTGCCGACTTTTTAAAGCTTCACTCCAAGAGAACCCAGAGGGAAGCCATAGATTACTGCAAGGGGGCGGGACTTAATGACAGTTTATGCAAATTGTGTCATTAGCCCTGCCCCTGTCAATCACTCATGTAATCTCTAGTGTTTTAGGAGATGGGTGGGGCTTGATGACATCATCAAGCCCAACCCATCCCTAGTAACTCTTGGGTTTACAATAGATATTAATAGCTGGTCGTGGCTTGCAGGAGCTTTGCCGGCTCTCCCAAGAGAACTGCCCTGAACTGAATTTTGGATATTCCGGGAGAGTCGGCAACCCTGATGCAGACACACATTAACTAAGTGCAATGAAGCTACGTGGCCAAATGCATAAGTGCAGGCTAGTACAGAGTAATGCTGACTGTAAATGGAGGGTATAATTATTGAGAGCGCCTCGGTTGGATTATAAATGTCTGAAAATAATTGCAAACAATATTTAAAATTTTAGTATTATATTTATAATAAAAACGTTAAAAACATATTTTTGTTTTTAATACCGTGTGTAGAAATGATGTAACACAGGCACAATACATTCAATGCTGACCCTTTGTAATGCGTTCAAAGAGTCACATCTCAATGCAAGGGTAGGAAATAGGTCGTGGAAGGTCAGCCCCCAGGACTTAGACCTGGGGCCGGTGAAAATGTTTTGTGGTAAACAGTCCTTTGTTATGTGTGTGTTCTGATCTAGATCGGGTAACTTGCTTGGGCCTTACTGTACAGCAGGGTTGCTGACTTTTACTAGCTTCCCACTGGGAGATCCTGGAGGGAAGCTATAGATGCATGCAGCTTAATGATGTGATTTATGCAAATTGCATCATTAAGCTCCACCCCTTGACTAGTAATGACCTCCTTTCTTGGGTTCAACAGGGATGGGGGCGGGGCTTGATGATGTAAATTGGATACTAGTGTTACCAGGCAGGGGGGCAGGACGTAAGGCCGTGGTTTTCATAAAAACTCGGGCCTCAAGCCCTCAGCGGGAGATTTGCAAGGTCTCCTGGGATAACAGGAGAACTGCCCAAATTTCAGGAGTCTCCCGGACTCGGGAGAGTCGGCAACCCTGCAGTACATTGACTCTGTTCCTCCACCCCTTCTCTTTCTCAACATGCCCTCTGCATTATACGCTCTTCAGTTGTAACCTGTGCAGTAGAAAATCACGCAGAATAAATGTCACGTGTACTGGCATCCATGCATCTCTGGATCGGGCAAAGTCTTTTTTGTCTTTTTTTTACTTATATTTTTGTTTGGCTTTTATATTTTCAGCTTGTCCATGTAAGGTGCAGCAGGGAAGGGTCACTGGAGAGCATAAAAGTGAGGGCAGGGGGTGGGGCTTCAGGAACTAATTTGCATAAACCCAGGGTTGTTAACTTTTTAAAGCTTCTGTAAGGGGTGGGGCTTAATGATGCAATTTATGCAAATCACATCATTATTCCCGCCCTCTGTCAATCACTCCTGTAATCTCTAATGTTCCAGGAGATTTGGCAGGGCTTAATGACATCACCAAGTCCCACCCATTCCTAGTAAGGCTTGGGATTACAATAGTAATTGATTACTGGTGGGGCTTGTGGGAGCTTTGCCGGCTCTCCTGGGATACCGAGAGAATTGCCCAAATTTCGGGAGTCTCACAGATATTCCGGGAGAGTCGGCAACCCTGCATAAATCACTGCCTCAAGCCAATTGTGCGAGATTTGCCTAATCTCCCGTAAATCTCCGGACATTCCAGGATTGTCTGCCTCTATGGTTTTAATCTCCCCAATTAGTATTGTCAATGTCATGTTAAGTGGTAGCATTATACTTTATTATGCTGTAATATGCAGTTGATGCCGGGTCATCTAAAATGGAGGCTGATATGAATTAGTAGGATTTCCAGTCTATACTGAAGAATAAGGACTTTGGAACTTTAACACCTAGTTATTTGGGTGTTCTCCCGGACTCCCTGAAGTGTTTGGCAATCTCCCTGATGCTGATTCAGTTCCAGAAGTCATTGCAGTATGATGACAAAATTTAGAAATTGTGTCCTATTTCCCTGCATTGAGGCCTATGGAGTCGGCCAATTTCATGGAGACCAATATGTCATCAAAGCTGGCAGCTATCTAACACAACATGACTTCAATAATGGAGACAGAAATGAAAAATACACTTTGGTCTCTTGTTAATCAGCTCGAGTGTCACCTACTTTTATCTTTTCTATAGAGATGAAGAAGTCAGCGGATCCTATTCACAGTCTCCGTAATAATACTGAAAGGATTTATTCACTGACAATCTATATCAATTAATAGAGATGCCGCCATTTTTATTGAGAAATTGTTTTCCTGGCAGCGCTAGACACGCCCATGGGTGGAGCTATTCACAGGACACACCCAGTTTGGTGGTAAAGGACAAACCCCTTTGGTGCAGGGCCTTCATAGTGCTATCACAATCTCCCTAATATTTATTTGCAATATTTGGCAACCATGAATACACGTAACACCCTGTGAGGAGAATTAAAGGTAGAATAAGAACGAGGCAGCAGTGATGATTAAGGAAGAATGTCTACAAGCTTTTTAGATTCTTTTTTATAGTTTCCTATTTTTAAAGCCCTCCCCATGATGTTGCTATAACACGTGGAAACTTTGCCCCAGGGGCCAATAGAGCCGGCTATTACTTCAATAAAGCATCTTTACAATTGTTTGTAGATAAAAATATAATTACATTTTTTATTTTCTGTTTTTTTTAATAACCGCTGACAGCCAGCCTCAAATGCCCAAGGCCCCTGGTGACTAATTTCTAATATGTGTTACTAAAAACATTATCTCACTAATAAATTGATACATTTTTATTTTTATAGGTCAAACCTGGCCACCAGGTATTGTAAAACCAGGGGCCAGATTTACTAAGCTGCGGGAAAGGAAAAGTGGAGATGTTGCCTAAAGCAACCAATCAGATTGTAGCTGACATTTTCTAGTATGTAATAGGAAAGTGAGAGCTGAAACCTGATTGGTTGCTATGGGCAACACCTCCATTTTTCCCATCCCGCAGCTTAGTAAATCTGGAACCAGGTGTCTCAGCAAGTGCTAAAGGCATAGGCATAGCTGGACAACCACCGATTGGACAGGCCTGGTATTTGCTAACCTGGTAGGGTCATCTTGTGTATACAGATAAAAGCTTGAATGCCAATTGCTGTGTTTGACCAGTTTGTCTGCCTGTCTGCAATTTCTTTTACGATACTACCATTTTTATTGTTGCTGTGTTAAAAATCAAACTAGAGCCGATCCAGCGTTAGGAGTAATTGCACAAAAAGGTACAAATTTACACCTTGTCCAGTCATGTTGCAATGTGAGAGGTGCAAATAGGTGTGGAATAATGTCATTTGCTCATTATTCAAACACTCCAGAAGATCAGTCTCACACTGTATGAATTTTGCTATAAATGAACTCAACAGGGGTATATTCCCGACCACAGTAAGGGCGATAGTATTATAGGCAACCCTGCTTAATATTCCTACACTAACACTAATCGTTATCCCCCACAGCAGCATAACCCTAATCGTAACTGCAGCCTAACCTTAACCCTTAACCGCTGTGTAAAGCTATCCCTAACCCTGACTGCAGCCTAACCCTAAAAAGTATAATACTTATCTGTCCCCTTTGCATCAAGTCCAGAATTACAAAACAGACGTCAGCGTCAAGTCTGCTGGTGTCACAAAAGAGTACAGAATCGCCGAGCGGCCTTCGCTATCAAGCGGTCGTCCATCGTAACGTCAAGTGTATCATACTTGACCTTAGTCTGTTTTGCATGCAAGGTAAATATCGTCTGATTTTGCTTATTGCACACAAAGGGCCAGATTCAATTAGCTGCAATGCCGGTAAAAAATTTGCAATGCACTTTTATGCGCAAAAATCCCCAACTAATAAATTCCCAGAATAAGCTTCGTACCGTAAATAACGCGGGTGCGAAGCTAATTGAATCTAGTCCAAATATTGAACAGTTTTATTTTATACTCTAATTTAGAGTTAAGCTGCAAAACAAAACTCTCAAATTAAATGAGCTCCCTCTGCAGTTCAAATATATAGTTTTGCTAAGGTGAAAATTTGAATCTCTCCTTTTTTTGGTGTTCCTTTCAACTCTGAATCTGTCATTTTCAAAAAAAGAGTTTAAAAATAACGCCTTGGTAAATTTTGCTAACGACGGTTTTAAATGAGACATAATAAGTAACCAGCATTCATGGAATGCCAAAAAAACTAGTCTAGAGGATGCTTCGATTGTTAAGGTTAGCCCACACAGTGCATGCCTGCAGTCTACCCATGTACCCGGCGGAGAGAAAAGGAACGATAATGTTAACTGAACGCGCAAAGCGATCTCCATTACAGACATGTGCTGGCATATCAAGTATTTTTAACCACTAGTGCGTGATAACACAATACGCTGTAGGTGCCAATGGAGGTGCGAAAAGAAAATAGAAGGGGGTTAACGCACAATTTTTCACATTGACACTTGCAAACCAGGACAATATGGATTTCTGAGCTCTACCGAGACAGCAGCTATTAACGGTCTCTTAAAAAAGGTCAATGCTTAACAGCCAGGGGGCAAATGCGTCTATATTTTGTATCCCATGGCAACCAATGAGGCCGCACCATCTGTATCTGCAAGGATTTTATTTCAGGTTTATGTTTTTTTTTCCTCTTCTGTTCATTACCATTATCATATGTAGACGATCGGGGAAAAACAATGGCAGATTTTTAAGTGGTAGATCGGTCTAAACGCTAATGGTCTGAACTGTAACCTTCTGCGTAATGAGTGATTTGGAGGATTTTATTGTTTTTAGTTTATAAGTTATATTTTAGGTTTTTTTTCCTGCTTTGGGGGGATATTATTGGCTTTATTGTTTTATTTATATTTTAGTTTTTTTTCTGTTTTGGGGGGATTTTATTGGCTTTAGTTTATTATTTATATTTTAGGTTTTTTTCTGCTTTGGGGGGATTTTATTGGCATTAGTTTATTATTGATATTTTAGGTTTATTTCAGGGTTACCGACTCTCCCGGAATGTCCGGGAGACTCACAAAATTCGGCCAGTTTTCGCGGTATCCTAGAAGAGCCGGCAAATCTCTTGCAAGTCACTTGAGGCCCATGGAAAACCACGGCCTCAAGTCCTGTCCCCCCTGCCTAGCAACACTAGTATACTACTGTTGCTAGGGACAGGGAGGGACTTGATGACGCAATTTGCACCATCAAGCCCGTCCCCTATTATATCTAAAAACAGGTAAGTATTAGTCAGGGGGTGTAGCTTAATGACACGATTTGCATAAACACATCATTAAGCCCCGCCACCTGTATGCCTCTATAGCTTCCCTCCGGGATCTTCCAGAGGGGAGCTGTTGAAAGTTATTTATGTTTTGGGAGGATTTTATTGGCTTTAGTTTATTATTTACATTTTAGTTTTTTTCTGTTATAGGAGGATTTTATTGGGTTTAGTTTATTGTTTATGTTTTATTTTCTTCTGTTTTGTGTTTCTAATTATTTGTGATTGTAGGGCAGGATTTGGACGTTGTGGGCCAAGTTCCTTGTTTTTCCTCCGTGTGAGATTTCGTCCCTATTTTATGTGTTACCGGTGAAATCATTGCCTCACCTTGCACGCTGGCTTCGGATCTCCTTTGCCACTGCGATCAGGGGTATGGTTTGCCGTTCCGATCATCTTATACCGACAGTTAACATGTTGGCACTACAATGCGACCACATTCACTGCATTTACTGAGCAGCGACACCTGTCTAATCATTTGTATTGCCGTGATATTTGCGCTGCATTACAATAATCCTGACCCTAACCCAAACCCTAACTGTAATTTCTAACCCTGGACCAGGTCCAGATATAAGAACAACTGCTGAGTTACGCATAGCACGTGCTTAAGTCAGTGGTGCGTTCCTAAGGCGCATGTGCGAACAACAAACTTATGCATCAGTATGACCAACGTTGCATTCCGATGCTTAAGGTGATCTCCAACGGCGAAACAGGATGGACACATTTAAATTGCACAGTAAGGACTTTACTGAGGATAACGCGCATAATTCTGGCTTAAGAAGGAATTAAGAACGCACGCATTCGCAAAAAATCGCAACCTCGTGGCAAGGCAACTCCCTGACACTCCCCTCGATCTTATGGATTTAAACTGACTTCCGCGTTTTTAGGGCAACCATAACTTTCCGTGCGTATAATTGTGGTTAAGTTGCTTAAGTACGTGCGTAAACCGCGCCCTTAATAGGCCATTAAAATGCCTCCCCCCACCCCTTTTCTTAACTTCCTTCTTATGGCGGACCCTTCTTACGTATCTCATTAAGCACGGAGTTAAATTCCATGCCTAATGGATTTCCGTGCTGAAATCCAGCGTAACTTGCGTAAATAAAGTTACTACACATGCGTAGTTTAACGGTACCTAAAGATACGAACGGAAAATTCAGCACTTACTTAAGTCTGAATCAGGGCCTCAGTTTTTAGTGTGGATCCTGTCCCCTAACCCTAATTCCTAACCCTTACTGTAATGTTTTCTAAAAGTGAATCCTGTCTGTAAGGTAATGTGTCACTCGAAATAGCGATTGCTGGAACTGCAACTGTGTGCCGCGATCAGAGAGCCGCGCACTGGTCTGGATCCAGTGCGGTTCCTTATCTCTCCTCTATGACTGCCCAATATCCGTTCACAATAGTACTAAGTCCCAGGATTTGACCCATTATATATCATTTATTGTTATTTTATATTTTTATATTTTATTAATGAAATTTGGTTACGTGCAGATTGATGTTGACTAATACTGGCGGGGTAAAAAATAAATTTAAAATACAATTTATAAAAGTTATATCGTACTAGGGAAGGAGCCATTTTTATTTGCTACAATTCAGGTTACTACAGCTTATGAAATCCATACTCACCGCTGACATCTCTGGGGTCATTTGCGTCATTACAAAAATGTCACTGCTTCCCAGTGCATTCATAATCTGCTTCCTTATATTGATTTAGCCCACAACTGGCTGCATATACATACCCTCCAACATTTTTTTATGGAAAATCGGTACACCTGGGGGGCGTGTCTGAGAAGGGGGTGTAGCTTTAATCTGTTCTCATTTGCATGTATGATAAGGTGTAAAATCTAATTTTACACCTTATCATATGAGCTAAGACCTCACAGGAGAGGATCTTGTCACTATATTATCACAGGAGAGGGTCCTGTCAATATAGTGTCACAGGAGAGGGTCCTGTCACTATAGCATCACAGGAGAGGGTCCCGTCACTATAGTATCACAGGAGAGGGGGAGAGGGTCTTGTCACTATAGTATCACAGGAGAGGGTCTTGTCACTATAGTATCACAGGAGAGGGTCCTGTCATTATAGCATCACAGGAGAGGGTCTGTCACTTTAGTGTCACAGGAGAGGGTCTTGTCACTATAGTATCACAGGAGAGGGTCTTGTCACTATAGTGTCACAGGAGAGGGTCTGTCACTATAGTATCACAGGAGAGCGTCCCATCACTATAGTATAACAGGAGAGGGTCCTGTCACTATAGTATCACAGGAGAGGGTCATGTCACTATAGTGTCACAGGAGAGGGTCCCGTCACTATAGTATCACAGGAGAGGGTCCTGTCATTATAGTGTCACAGGAGTGGGTCTTGTCACTATAGTGTGACAGGAGAGGGTCCTGACACTATAGTGTGACAGGAGAGGGTCCTGTCACTATAGTATCACAGGAGAGGGATCATGTCACTATAGTATCACAGGAGAGGGTCTTGTCACTATAGTATCACAGGAGAGGGTCCTGTCACTATAGTATCACAGGAGAGGGTCCTGTCACTGTAGTATCACAGGGGAGGGTCCTGTCACTTTAGCAGAGCTGTAGGAGTCTGTCCCCGCAGCTCTTCTATAGTGATCAGATGCTGCAGGACTGGAAGGTGAGTATAGGGGGGATGGGGAGAAACCGCTGGGCCAGAATCTGGTACGAGAACCCTTTTAGCCGGTACAGACCATTATAAAACGGTACTGTACCTGCTAAATAGGCACAGTTGGAGTATATGAATATATTTTGTGTGGTCAACAGGTAAGACTTAAAATGAGCAAATGTTATTATCATCACCTGTATCATTAATAACCTATGTCTGTGAGTCTTGATTATTTGTGCACGTCTGTTTGTCTGTGAAGCTCTTTATCCATACTCCCAATTTAGGATGAAGCCCGTTGGGAATACAATGTCTGGACAGATGGTTTTAAATGTCTTTAATGCACAGAGCAATGTACACAAATGTCAGACCAACATAACAGCAACTCATTGGTTAAACACAAGATGGATTTTTTTTCTCCCTTTGACATCTCCTCTCAATCTCAGCCGGTGGGGGGGAGGCGAGAGACACACAAATTGTCTTCCTTCGCCACTGCGTCTTTATTTAATAACGCAGGCTGTGTTTTGGTGGTAATTGCGCCATTGTTCCTGTAATTAAGCTCTGTGTTTTCATGAAGGTTCCATTTATATCTCGCAGGGAGCAGGAGTCGCTAGTGTTTTGTGATGGTGACGATTGCAGACTGCTTCCTGGTGGCTTATAAAATAGGATTTTGTTCCGTGGGTACAGGGGAAGAATCCTCAGTCTGCTTCTGCCCTTCTATCCTCTTCTATTGGGGCTGATTCAGGGGTGAACTTACGCCTGATTGCGTAGCGGATCTCGGCATTGATTTTGCACTGCACATGCTCAGAAAGGATGCTTGCGCAATTACAGGCGATCCAGACCTTGTGCCACCGGCCCTGTGCCCGCTAGCGATCTGAAGGGCGTGTCGCGGGAGGGAGGGGGTGGAGTCACATAGTCAATGTACATTAAGGATGCGCTTATTGAATTGCATCCGATCCTGGAAATAAACGCAGCTTATATTAAAACATTTACGAACCGGGGGTGGGGGGGGGAGGGGCTGACACTCCAGCACCTATCTAGATCCCTTGTGTTAGAATTTCGTACTTCAAATGCAACACTAAGGTTATGCCTCTATTGCTGGAGCATTGGACAGGTAAAAAAAACAAACATTTTTATAGTTATTAATTCTGATAATTCATTTCTTTCTTTTTTTTGCCTAAAATCATTTTATGATGTGGGTTGAGAGCTTTGCGGCTGAAGCGCTCACACGTTTCATTACCGCCATTTACAGTATACATGACAGTGTACGACTACTGTATATGTGGTCATGTAGAGCATTGAGCTTGCCTGCTTTGTGCCTGTGCGCTACTCACATAGCCATCCAGAGGTAGCGTTGCGTTTGCGGTTTGGATCGCATTCAGTTTTGTTTTGCGCTCAGATATACGTGCTTCGGCATCAGCCGCGTTCTGCTTTACAATTTCTTTACTGTTAGTGGGCCTGATCCGGACTTAAGATCATTTTACGTACATATGCGTTCCTAAGTGAGGCATTTAAATCGTACAGTATGGACGTGCTAAGCGTCATAACTACGCAATGACCATACGGACGCCCTCATAGCGGGTAGGGTTTCCCAAGCGTATGAAAGCAAAACTAAGTACGAGCAAGGGGAGTGCCTATTGCCGTGCATCGTAGGTACGATTCCTCGCTCCGCCCACAATGCTTGTAATTGGCTTGCGTAGGGATGTGGCGCCCTATCCTATGGAGTAACGTTGAGTAACATCTGTCGTGCACATGCTCAATGCGTTCCCACAGCTAGAGTTACACATGCCGCATGCATAAATTGCCTGTCGATTTTAAGTCTGGATCAGGCCCTATGGCTATAAATAGATTGATATTTTGTTTTATTTTTTCTATAGCCGGATTCCAGAGCTGTAGCTAGAAATTTTAGGGCCAGGGGCAAAAAGGAAAAATGTTGCCCCCTACCTTGAATTGATAGCCGGTTTAACCTTAAAAATGAACTTACTGGTGCCTCACTTTGACTTTGCGCCCTGGGTGACCGCCCTTATCGCACACCCCTTGCTATGGTCTTGCCGGATTCATTCTTGTTAATGTCTCCCGACTTCCGCACGCTGATTGCGCCTGCAAGATGGTCCGCAACGGATGTCCAGGCGTGCAGCCATTTAAGTTTTCACGGTAGGAGCGGGTTTTAGTGGTTTTTACTACCGCTGATCCGCACTCGTGACTTAAGACTACCTTAGGCAGTGTAAGTTACCCACAAGAGAGGGGAGAGACATGAGTACTGACAGACCTCTGTGTGTTCGTAAACGCACAAAGGTCAGGAGGTGGCCCTGAGCTCTAGAACCCAATCAGTTGCATATTATCCAGAAAAGCAAATGAATATTGATGTGGCTTATAAACAAAACTGTGTTATTAGGGGAGCTCAGAGCAATGGCTCAGTGGGTAGAACTTGTGTCTCGTGGTGTTGAGGTCATAAGTTCAACTCCCGGACTAGGCTTTATATGTGTGGAGTTTGCATGTTCTCCCTGTGTCTGTGTGGGTTTCCTTCCACATGCCAAAAAACATGCAGATATGTTTATTGGCTTCCCTAGTGTGTGTGTTAGGGATCTTTGTCTGTAGCTCCAAAAGGTGCAGGACCTAATGTGAATGTCTGCTGTTCTCTGTACAGCACTGCAGGCAATTTGTGGTGCTACATAAATTAGGAAACACTACAAATCCCAGCAAGCGTTCATTATTTAATAAACTTGCCTGTTAAGTATATCTTTGTCTGAATGTTACATATTTATTTATTTGGCATTATATTTGTTTATTACACCTCAATTACCAAACAGCTTTTATTTGAAACTCTCATTTAGAGTTGAGCTAGTAATAAATTGCCTTTCACTTCTGTCTGTGTACTTTACATCCTCCCTTGCAGCTCAGTGCCATATATCAAGCATTTTTTTTTTCTTCAGTGCTGGGTTTTCTGTCACATTTAATGTTAAGTAAAATTAGTTTCCGCGATCGGTCAGATTATTACAGGTCTAGGACCGGATTCACAGATACAAATTTGCCTGTTTTTGCGTGCGTATTTTTAGGAGCGGATTAACTGCGCATGCGTAGTGACTTTTTCCACGCAATTTTACGTAGGATTTAGGCACAGAAGTGCATTACGCGCGGATTTGTAAATTGGACTTAGTGACATACGTACAAAGGAGCATGGTTGTTTTCCGTACGTGAGTATTTTAGTGAAAGTGGGTGGGGGGAGCCATTTAAATGAACTAATATGGACGCCTTTAGTCATGTATGCACGTACGGAATGAAATTACGCACGTAACTACACACGTAGCGTTAAGGTTGCCCTATGGATGCATAAGTGACCGAAAAACCATCCGTGTGAGGGGAGTGTCATGGGTGTTGTCTTGCCTCGTATGTGCGTATATTTGCGTACTTTATACACACGCATCTGTGAATACGGTCCCTACTCACTAAAGCTGGCCTTATACTAAAGTGGTTATTGGCCCGATCATCCAACTATCGAGAGAGCATTAAGAAAACGTGTGATAATACATGACGCTTTACGGCTGTTTTGCAGCAGAACTGGCCGATCGTGATTCTCCTCACAGCGTCAGATTACCCACTGATCATCGGGTGGTCTGTCCAATTATAATAAAGCATGTCCTGGCGTTAAGTGAGACCTTCACTGCTAGATGCCCGGGTCACTCCGAGCATCTGAATGAGAGGGATGCATGCCGCCCTGTGTTTCCTGCTTAATAGATCTTGTGTAACAGTTGTTCCTCCCTCTGCTGCTGCCCTGCATTGTCTGTGAAATATATTCTTTGTCAGGGGAGCCTGACGGATGCTTACATGTATTTTTAGTGCAATGGATCATCGGGGACATCGAGCATCTTGTCAGTCTTGTATGGCTCTTTGTAGTGGAATCTGTAGAGGGCAATTCTGGTGCTGCTGCTAAGTAACTTTTGTTTCCGGCCTCCTAAGGGAAGCCGAAGCCTTGTATTCCCATTACTATACCATGGGGAAGGTCGCGTCTGCTTCTCCTTAGCAAATTCCGTGCCACCGCATCGCTCCATCTCACTCTTTACTGCCGTCTGTTAAAAGTCAATGCCTTGTGATTTCAGTTGTTGAGAATGCCCTTGCTTGGAGAGCTTGCAATCTATTGCACCGTATTGGATTGTGCAATCATCCTTGTGCACAGTCACACAAGCAAGGGGATTAAAAGAAATATAAACTAATGAATAAAAAATGTAAATAAAAATAAAT
>WWET01000244.1:396743-417219 GCA_011038615.1 Limnodynastes dumerilii | reverse complement strand
TCTCTCTCTTTCTCTTTCTCTTTCTCTTTCTCTTTCTCTTTCTCTTTCTCTTTCTCTTTCTCTCTCTCTCTCTCTCTCTCTCATATCTTTGTTTTCTTGGTAGTAATTCTAAAAAAAGTACAAAAGATCTAAACCTGGGTACACACAACATGTGAGCGGCCCTTTTTCCAAAGGTGCGAAGGTGGGGTGGTCCAGCAGGTGGCTTCCAAAAAAGGAATGGGCAATTCCGATCAGCATACTTACACATTCAAAAAGAAAAATGCCTAAAATGGTGTGTTTTGCAATAGAGGCAACCAAAAATGAGCTATTGGCTGTCTCTATTTATAAAACAGCCATTTCTGGCTGCAGACTGACAATGGATATAGGTAACGATTTTACCAACGAGAGTCTAGATGAGCGTGCAGATTCATGCGAACACACTGCCACGATTTACTATCAGATCTGTGTTTTATATCTCCCAGAATCCTCTGCTCAAATGATGTTGACATCATAGATTTAAACATGTACGCCCACAAAGGCAGAGGCGGAACTAGCGAGTTGTGGGCCCAGGTGTAAAAACTATGCTTTGGCCATGATGATATCCCAGGTAACCCGGTGGGGAGCTTCGGCGCTTCGGTGATGATGGCTGTGGGCCCTTGTATCAGCATTCGCCCTGGTGCCGTTGCACCAATGGTAGTTCCGCTTCTGCGCAAAGGTGTCCCTGATGGAGGAACTGTCTGCAGAGTTCTTTGACACACGGGTGTGAGCGCATACACGCTTCTGAATTGGAACAACCTCATTACAACATTGAATTACCAAACTACGCGATGTGCGTTGGTACAATAAAACACGATCGTGGGAGCTGACACGCGAATACAATATTGTGCCAAACATCCGTTTGTTGTGCAATCGGCACGATCATTGTGTGAAAATACTGTAGTGTGTATCCAGCTGAACTTATCCCATTGTGGTTACAGACACCTTTACACCCCAGTGCCACAATGCTATCATTTTATTTTAGTTGTTGACTTTAATAAACCTAACAGAGAGACCTTTAACAAACACTGAGGATGGATGTTTCTCAAGCCTATGACAGCCTTTTCCACCTTCAGAAGCATAAATGGAGGCCTCCATAATGATCTTTGCACATCGGCACATAAGTGTTTTAATTTGACTGCATTTAGTTGCCCGTTTTAATGAACATCGGGCTGAGTGCTGTGATACAACGGCAGCAGTTTGTACACTGCCGGTGATTGAAGAAATCTCTCTAGCGTGCTAGAGTGTTGCAGAAGGATACTTGATCTCCTTAAATATAGATTTATTACTGACATGTTTTAAATGATCTTCCCTCTCCACTTATAAAGCAGATTCCCGTTTTGTAAACCAAGTCACGCCAATAGATGAAGAAGTATCTACACGCTAACAGATTAATGCCCTCGGCCTACTAACCTATTAAAAGGTGATGTAATGAGGATGTGGGATTTCAGTACCTGCCGGGTGTTTAATGCTTCACAGAACCATAGCCAGGAGCAAAAAAGGAAGACTGGCGTCCCCTAAGCCCAAGATGGTGGCTACATGAACCTCCAATTTTATCTTACTTGAGTCCCCTTCAGCTTCATACCCTTGGGGCCAGATTTACTAAGCTGCGGGTTTGGAAAAGTGGAGATGTTGCCCATAGCAACCCATCAGATTATCGCTCTCACTTTCCTATTACATACTAGAGAATGTCAGCTACAATCTGATTGGTTTCTATGGGCAACATCTCCACTTTTCCAAACCTGCAGCTTAGTCAATCTGGCCCATGGGGTGCAAAACTCCTAGTTAAGGCCCTGGGGCACAACATCAGATTGTAAAGCTGGCACAATATCCTAGTGTATATAGGTGGACCAATGTTGCTTTTAAAGGCTTGCACATAGGATTGTATCTGCCCTGTGGACGGGCATGCAAATTGTGCAGCAAAGACGGTCTACATCCCTTCCGAACCATCCATACATTTACGTGGGAACGGAAATCCTTATGAGCGAGCAGACGCACTAAATCATTTATATCTTCCCCCTGCCCAACTTGGCAGGTGGAGGGGAAAAACTGCCTGGTTGTACAGATATCCTATAGTACAGAACTGAGATCCGTACAATAGGTGATACGTGCGTAAGTTGCACGTCACATCTGCAGGACACATGCGCCCTTCCCTCTAAACACCCCACTTACACCCTTTGCGTGTGTAAGTAGGGTGTCCTACATAGATCTGGATCCAGTCCAGTGTTCTGTCCTATCAATTAGAGACTGTTTGTAGGCTAGGAAAAAGCAAAAAGAGAGGTAGTTAATAGACTACATAAGCCGCAACTGGATAGCAGTTTGAAAAGTCGTATAGTTGGTAGGAAGCATTGATTAAGGCTTTGGCTCAATTTGAACCAATGGTGTTAATAAAACTGGGATTTGCTAGGTTCAATATGAGGCAGGAAGCACAAAGCACGACCACAATGTGGGGGAGGAAATAGTACAATAAGCGCTCTCTGTACTATACAGACTTTCATGCAGCCTACATTTTAAATGTGGACGGAGTAGAACAGCTGTTTATTGATTTCTATAAACCTTCATGGAACTGTTACTTATCTCTCCAACTTTTTGTGCAGTGTTTTTTTAAACCAACGTTTTTATATATTGTTTCCCGATAAGCATATATTCTCCTAAATTTACTTTATGTAAAGGTGTTGCTTAGTATTTAGTTTTTTAAATGTATTTATTTATATATCTATTTATTTATGAACAGGTTTTTATATAGCGTCAGCAGATGACGTAGCGCTTTACAATTTTAACAATCATTAGAAGAAGACTGGGTGGTAACAGACAGACTGGGTGGGTAAGAGGGCCCTGCCACAAGCCAACAATCTATAGGATATCAGGGACTGATACATAAGAACAAGTGCTATATATCACACAATGGTCCAGCCAGCATGTAAAAGTGCTCTGTATGATCCAGTCACACAGAAATGTTTTAATTATTGTATCTATATGTTCAAGTGAAATTATTGTATCTGTATATTGAAGTAATATTTCTTACCATCTAACCCATCTGGTTCTACATAATCTTCTTCATCGTCATCTTCATCTTGCCAGCTGTCTGTTGGTGTACAGGTATAGTTAGTGATAGTAGTTGCCTGGTTAAGTCATACAATCTGTACTTAGAGATCAGCAACAATGTAAAAACAATGGACCTTATTCACACTTAAGAAACCGAAGCTTCTTAAATGCGGGGAAATATGAAATGAGCTACTATGATACTATGAATACTACTAGTATGCATGCGTCGTATTCTCCTTCTTAGAAGGAATATACGAACAGGAACTTAGGGAAGCTTCTTAAGTGTCCTAGATTCTTAAAAAAAGGGGGAAGTCACGGGGGAGGAAACTATAAAATAGGTGCGGATTCATGCATTTCTTAAAGCCTTCCTAACTGAGAAAATGGTCCAATAAGTACATTCTTACCACCGTTTAACAGATGTGGCCAATATTCATCTCATCTATTTACCTGGTGAACTTGCCAGTCCTTATCCAACTCCCCACAAAGTTGAATGAATTGGCTCTCCACATCCCAGCTCTATATAATGTATTTATATCTACTCATTTTGTGATTCAGAAGGATTTATTGTTCCTCGTCACTTACTGGTCCATTACAATTGTGTAGTGGCTGCCACAACATTATATTTACATGCTGGTTTTCCATAGAAAATATTGCTCACCATCTTCTGGATTATGCGTGTATTTAATATCCACAGGCCGCTCCACCGATCCATAGAAACTGTCTGTATCTGTGTCTGTGTCACTACATAGGAAACAATAATAATTATAATAACAAAAAAAACCCAGTAATCCTTCTTTCTAACGATTAGAGATATAACGCTTTGTTGTGAATCTGCCGGTTATCTGGTAAATGGCATCATTCTGTTACAAGTATCAGACACCATAAACCATCGTAGCTCTGGATCAGGCCCTAGATATATATATATATATATATATATATATCACACCACACACCTATATACACACACACCTAGTGCACACTTTCATAATTGTTCATATCATAAACTAAAACCCTTTCTAGCATCAACGACAAAAACTCAAATATGAGCAAACCTCAAGCCATGGATGCAATCTAATAATAATCTCTACGTCACAGGCTCTATATATATATATATATATATATATATATACACACACACCTATATACACACACACCTAGTGCACACTTTCATAATTGTCCAGATCATAAACTAAAACCCTTTCTAGCATCAACGACAAAAACTCAAATATGAGCAAACCTCAAGCCATGGATGCAATCTAATACCTTAATAATCTCTACAACTTGGCGCAGGAGTAAAAAATACGGCATTTTAATAAAAATCCGTTATTTTCCTCGTAACTGCTAGACAAACAGTCTTCAACTCTTCACGGTTTCATAGCAATGCAGACAGTGATGGAGCCTAGTGATTAACCCATGACCTAGAACATATATTTTTAGAGTCTTAACTGCAGCGTGCAAATGAAACGTTTTTATCCCAAATGAGCCTCTTGTGCTACTGTTGTGCAGGTTTTGTAAAGCTTTTTGTAATGACCAGGTTTTTGTTTAAGTGGGCAAAATGTTACCTATCAGTATATTTCCATCCTGTGCTCTTACTGTTATGAACGTTCATATGTCTTTAGTTTACTATCAGAAAACATGGGAGCAGTCATTTTGAACTCAGCAAATTGCTTTGTAGAAAACATAACTTTTTGGTACATTTGATCTTTTTTGGATAACATTGTACAGTATGGGTGGGGTTAGGACAAGGTGATACGTACGACCAGAGATACGCAAGGAAAAGTTAAGGCAGGCTCTGAACGCGTAAATCAGCTAAGTTACGTACGTGAGAGGGGAGTGTCAGGGGGAGGGCATTATCCTTAGTAGTGCATAAATTAGGTACGCTTGCTTATGTAATACAATCTTAAGTCTGGATCAGGCCCTACATGACCTACAGTCCTCTGACTCTAAAGACAATACATTACTGTGTACCTCCTGGTCTAAACAACCATGTAGATAGCAAATGATACAATCAGGAGGCCTAGAGGACGAATGTTACTCAGTGGACAGTATATTATTTAGGAACCCTGCATTTTCAGGACTGTTAGTTCTCTCTCTTTTCCTCTTTCTCCGTTGTGCCGGCAATTGCTAGAGTTAAGTAACAGCTGAATGTAGCTTGGAGCCAGAGTTAGAGCCAGCTTGATTAAATTGGAATTGCCCAAGTTTCCTCCCTCCCTCTGACAGAATGGGGACACAGAAGGAAGAGGCAGAGGGGAGAGGAAGCGTGCTAGGAGATAATTAGAAAAAGCCAATCAGCTGAGAAGGTGGCCAAGGTCTAGCAAGCTGGTGCAAAGGAGCTCCCGAGTCTGGTAGGCTCAAGGACCCTCTAGTGATGATACCTGATTGATGGTCATTGTATGCAGTCAATCAGCTGAGAAAAATGACCGCTGCTCATTAGGACGGGAGAGAGATAAGCAAGCGGTTTTTAGCAATCCCTCTGCTTGGAATTTGCCTGCACTTTTTGCTTAGGCTGCACTTTCTAACAAGCTCTGTCTTTTAGGACCAAGAATACTGAAAAAATAAATTTCCAGTCCTTGTTATATTTTATAATCCACAGCAGCTGTAGTCTTCAATTATACGGTCATAATATTGACACCCTTGTCCTTTATTCTGCTCTCTCCTTCTCCCACCAACTGCTGCTACAACTGTGTCCCGTCACTCCAGTTTCATCATTTGCAGGTGTATTACTGGTAGTGATCAGGGTCAGGCTTAAGGTTGAGCTTAGAGTCAGGATTAGGGTTAAGGTTATGTTTACTTTTGGGTTAGTGATAAGGTTGAGGTTAGGATCAGGATTAGGGTTAGGATTATGTTTACTTTTGGGGTTAGTGATAAGGTTGAGGTTCAGGTCAGGGTCAGGCTTAAGGTTGAGGTTAGGGTCAGGGTTAAGGTTGTGTTTAGGTATGGGGTTAGTGATAAGGTTGAGGTTTGGGTCAGGGTCAGGCTTAAGTTTGAGGTTAGGGTCAGGGTTAAGGTTATGTTTACTTTTGGGGTTAGTGATAAGGTTGAGATTATGGTCAGGGGAGGGTCAGGGTTATGTTTACTTTTGAAGTTAGTGATAAGGTTAAGATTATGGTCAGGGGGAGGGTTAGGGTTATGTTTACTTTTGGGGTTAGTGATAAGGTAAGGGTTGAGGTAAGTGGTTGCAGTCTCCGGTTAGAAAGTCTGATTTCCGAAATAGGGACACCTGAAAGTTCGTTTTCGTATGTCCCTATTTTTTGAATACCCCCAAGTTTTTTCAGAATAGGTGAGTATGCTCATCGGCATACTCACCCTTTCCATTTCGGAAACGCCGCTGCCGCAGGACCTGCACCACGGGAAAAGATGAGTAACCTCTCCATGGTTAGGGTCAGGCTGCGAGGAAGGGAGAGTTAGGGTCAGGCTGCGGGGAAGGGAGAGTTAGGGTCAGGCTGCGGGGAGGGGGGTTAGGGTCAGGCTGCAGGGAAGGGAGAATTAGGGTCAGGCTGTGGGAGATGGTGCAATCAACATGGTTTAGCCCAGGAGTAACTTTCCTCTCTTATTTTCAAGCTCCTTCTTAAGTCTGGATCCAGCCCATTGGCCATAACAGAATAACTATCATCATTCCATATCACACACGTCCCAAGACTGTTCCACAGGGTCTTATCAGAGCTTGGTTCACATTGTTTATGATGGAGAAGCCACAAGGACTTACAGCAGGATCCAGACTTACATTAAGGTTCATTTGCACCCCACACATTGCAACACGGCTATGCTCAGGTCTACATTTTCACCTATTTTGCCCTTAAAAATGGTGTAAGGGCAGCTTTGGGTCAGCCTCTTCATTAAATATACAGTGATATCGGTGAATGAGTATGAAAGGCTCAGGATTGGGCTGCACTCTAATTGGTGGTAATTACAGTATAGTGCCCATGGCACAGCATGCTAATAAAGGAAAAACCCTCTCAAGAGTTGCATGTGTTTGGATTACAGCCAAGCACAATGCAGTGGGGATATACTGTATTCTAGCACAGCCTGACATGGCATGTATCAGTATCTTTAATGGAAGAAAACGTCCGCTCTCTGAACAGCAATGAATGGGATCAAAACAATCCAATATTTTAAACATGCTATTTGTTATATACATAGGATTAGACCAGGGTTGTTCCTCACCTATTAATACTGTAAATCCTAGGGCCAGATTTACTAAGCTGCGGGAAAGTAAAAGTGAAGATGTTGCCCACAGCAACCAATCATATTCTAGCTCTCACTTTTCTATGACATAGTAGAAAACGTCAGCTAGAATCTGATTGGTTGCTGTCGGCAACATCTCCACTTTTCCTTTCCCGCAGCTTAAGAAATCTGGCCTGTGATGTAACTGGAGGTTGATGATGTAATGTGCATCATCAAGCCCCTACCCATCCCTAGTAACACAGGGCTGGATCCAGGCCACCCGATAGAGGATCGTCCTTACTGTACTTTAAAAGCCAAAGGCCTCCCACCATGCGTATCTCATATGCCCCTCCCCCCTTGCAGAGGCTGATTTAAAGCAGCATTAGGTGGCTGCGTTCCACTGCGGAAGTATTGCGTGCATGCCTATTCAAGGCTGACTTATGCATGGTGTGTACATAAGTCCTCTTTCTTTACTAGTTCTGGCACAACCAGTTCAATCTAGTTCTCGAGGTGTTGTGATACTACAACTCCCATCAAGCTCCAAGACCGTAGGCATAAGTAATAGTTGGCAGTGCATGCTGGAGCTTGTAGTTTCATAGTATCTATACAGGTTTCCTCTACCTGGGATACAAAATGGCTGCCTCCACTGTGAGAAGCTTGTATTTCTTAGGTTGAAAACAGGGATGTATATAGTATATTTTTGGTAAAATAAATAAATAAAATACTTATCACTTTTTATGGCTTTATAACATTTTTGTAATCAGTGTAAATTCAGAGTAAACATGGTGTCCGGTGCTCTGTTTGTCTAAAATCTGTCTATCCTATTTGTTTTTCAACTAAACCTTGGTAACATTGTTCGGCTTGTGTCTGTGCTTCATATAAATGACTGGCACTGTACTTTCTAGACTCATCAGTTCATTAAATTAAGCAAAAATATGGTATATTTTGACAGTATCCATGGCAACGTTAGATTTTTAACTGCCTCTGCCGGAAACGTTAATAAATTGGATAAGCCGCCAAGTTACTGTTGCAGATTAACAGATTAACAGCACCAGGTGCCTTGTTCGGGGTTGTCCCTTTCTTTGGAAAAAGAAACCACTGTCCTATATCTGTCCTGTATCTCTTCATCGTACTGCGATGGACACAGTGCCACGCAAACTGTGGGGCAAACCCATGTGAAACCGGCATTTCATATGAGACCCTTCCACGTGTGGAAAGTTAAGGTAGTATTCTGAACGTGGAACATAGGAACGCAAAGTGAGTTTGTTAGCCTCAGATGTGGAAGTTAACCGACGCAATTTGTTCCTAAGTCTAGCATCCACTGACATTTATTCCATTATGATATACAGATACAAATATATAATCGCATACCCTCTAACATGACCCATTCTGTTAGGTACAAAATACTCTGCTAGTCAGTTTCCAACTGTCAGTTACTATAGTAACCACCTTTGTTGGAGAGACAAATAGTTTTTTAAATATTAGTTAAGTCATTTCAACAAGTGAGTGTGACACATGGAAGATCAGGTGTGGAATCTATTGTACCTAATGGAATGGGTCATGTTGGAGGGTCTATGATCGTACTGTGTGGAAATCATGGAATTCTAGTGATAACACAAAGGTGTTTCTTGCTGAGGGGCGAGCTGGCCCCGGGGAGTATAGGTTCTGCCTTCCCTGAATCGGGCCGCCACATATCTATAAGATGCATGCCCCCATCAACTTCTAAGCTTAAGAAACGCCCCTTAGCAACCAAGTAGTTAGGACCCACGCCTACTTGTGTTGTTGCTAAGTGATGTAACTGCATCCTTTATAGAAGGCTGTATCACTTAGCAACCGGTGCTGCTGAGCAAGTAGTCAGGATTTGCCCCCTCCCAGCCAAACCCAAAAATTGCCAGGGCTGTTTAAAAATAACTTTCCAGCAGTTGACACCTTTGCTCTCACCTCCGACGAAACGTCCCTCCGAATGCAGAGGTATTGCGCATTTGTACTGGACGCGCCCAGTAAGAATGAGCACAGACACACGCCGGACCTACGTCAGGCCCTTTGTCTTAAGCAGAGTTGTCCAGGAGACCCCTGAAATTCGGGCAGTTCTCCTGGTATCCCGGGTAAGCTGTCAAATCTCCCGCAAGGTACTTGAGGCTATGCTTTCATGCACACCACAGCCACAAATCCCGCCCCCCCTGTAGCCTAGCAACACTACCATTCATAGTGTTGCTAAGGACTAGGTGGGACCTGATGACTCAATTACTGTCATCAAGCCTGCCCCCCTGCCTAGCAACAATACTATCCTAGTGTTGTTAGGGACAGGGAGGAACTTAATGACGCAATTCCAGAGGGAAGTAATTAAAAGTTGGCAACCCTAGTCTTAAGCCTTATTTTTATGATATTTTTGGACACTGAGAGCACCATTCAGACCCCATGACGCTCAGCCAGTCCCCCGACCAGGAAGTGTACAGTAGTTATCTGTTTCATCCCCGCTGTTTACAGTTCTTAGCAGACATTTTGTTCCGTGCGCTCCGTCAATCTTTTATAAGGTTTTATGCTGATGAAATTGACTCGCGCTCTCCCGCGAAAACAGCATACTCCGAACCAGCAGAAGGAAGTCCATTAGTTTTTCTTTGCCGTCACCTGTTTTTCCTTCATTGTTGATAGTAAGCAGCCATAAAAGCAAGCCGGCCGCCCCAAGGGACTGCACTGGATGGTTAATACAACCATGTGCACCACTCCACTCTAAATTTAATGCAGTTAATGGCTTGTAAACAAAAGCCGCTCTCTCCTCCTCCTCCTCCCGATGCTGTTTGTCATATCTCTGCAATAACCCGGGAAAAAGGATTCCTGTTGTATTGTGTCATCGGCGGTGTATCTACAAGACCTACATCCGCTCCCAAGGGACTGGTACACTAGGGTTCAGCTGGGAAAGAAAATAAATCTTCAGCCGGCTTGATGGAAAGATTTAAGACCAGATCCAGAACTTGAAAATAAGAAGGAAACAGGTAGAAAGTTACACCAAGGGCCAGATTTACTAAGCTGTGGGTTTGGAAAAGTTGAGATGTTGTCCATAGCAACCAATCATAGTCCTATTACATATTTGAAAAAGTCAGCTAGAATCTGATTGGTTGCTATAGGCAACACCTCCACTTTTCCAAACCCGCAGTTTAGTAAATCCGGCCTCTGCTTCTAAACAATGACTCAGCTTCACCTGCTGCTAAGCGCTCAGCACAGTTTATAAACAACTTAAGCTGAAAGTCGCCACATCCATCAGGGGCAAATTTCTCCCAGATTCCAGGTTTGTGAGTATTGGATGGTTGCCATTATCCTAGAAAGAATAACATACTATAAATGTAACCCCTGTGTTGGTGAAGAATATATAGGGCCGTATTCAGAGATCCGTTTTTGGGTTTAGTTGCGTGCATATTTTTAGGATCGGATCAACTGCGCATGCGTAGTAACTTTTTTTTACATACTTTACGTAAACTATACGCTGGTCAGTGCCTAACGGACGGACTTGTTAATCGCACTTGGGGACAGACGGACGCATCTATGACGCTTGGTGAAACTTACATAAAAGTGGGTGGGGGGAGGCATTTAAATAAACGCATGGAGGCGCAGTTATAAAGAATCTCATGGACAGAGGAAATATACCCACGTAAATACACACTTAAGAACAGAGTGGTCTAGGCACTCGTAAATGGCCGACAGAACATCTGAGAGGGGGGAGTGTCATGGGTGTGAGGGGGTGTGGACTGCACCAAGGGTGCGTATAATTGCATACTTTAAAAGAAACACATCTCTGAATACGGCCCATAGTGAATAGTCAGGTTTTGGCCATTGGTATTGGGCTGCACATCTCACATCTCCGGTGACTCCATTAATCTTTAATATACAGTCAGTACAGATTGTGCAATGTTGCATTCTTGATGAGATATGAATGGAAGAACTAAAGCCACACACTATACAATAGCCGGAGCTTCTTAGGCGTGAATCCGGTCCGAAGAGAGGAGCATCCATTTTGACATGGAGGAGAAACATAAAATGGAGTCCAGTTAGGAACAGTTTTGACGTTACAGCCAATGGGCCTCTCCCCCTCCTAAGCAGCGCTATGAGTCAACCACAGCTTTAGATTTGCTTTACACCACAAGCGCCGTTTGACTTACAATGCCGGGACATATAGGGGCTTAAAAGTATCATTTCTGGCATTGAGACCTGGATTCACAGCTACGTAGTTTTCGTCTTACGTACGTTGTTTTAAGAATTGAGCTACTACACATGCAGAGTAGCTTATTTACACTATCTACATACCATTTCTGTACGTAGATTCTAAGTACAGAAATGGTACGTAGATAGCGTGAATAAGCTACTACGCATGAGTAGTAGCTCAATTCTTAAAACAAGGTACGTAAAACACGAAAACTATGTAACTGTGAATCCGGACCGGAGTCCCGACTTTGGCCAAATACTGGAGACTTGGCTGCACTCCCAGGATTCCAGGAGCAATGTCCAAATCTCAGGAGTGCCCCGGACAATCCAGGAGTGTCTGAAAGTATGCTTACAAATCACATTTTAATAAAAATCTTCCAGTTCATTTTTAAAAACCTTTTATTTGGTTAGATACCCTTGCCCCTAATTGTCATTTTGGGACTGTAATTGCCGCTGTGATGGCCCATTTTGACACCGATAAACTTGTCATGTTAATTGTGGCTGTAATGAAGTGCACCAGGTATAATGTTGAATGCTCTTATTTCGACAGTTAACTGCTCTGGTTAGGGTGAGGCCGTGGGACGGGGATGGCTAGGGTTAGGCTGCGGAGAGGGGAGGGTTAAGGTTAGACTGGGGTCGAGGTTGGTTAGGTAAGGGTTAAGGTTAGACTGGGGGTGAGGATGGTTAGGAAAGGGTTAAGGTTAGACTGGGGAACGAGGATGGTTAGAGGAGGGTTAATATTAGGCTGCGGAGAGGGGAGGGTTAAGGTTAGACTGGGGTCGAGGATGGTTAGGTAAGGGTTAAGGTTAGACTGGGGAACGAGGATGGTTAGGGGAGGATTAATATTAGGCTGCGGAGAGGGGAGGGTTAAGGTTAGACTGGGGTCGAGGATGATTAGGGAAGGGTTAAGGTTAGACTGGGGGACGAGGATGCTTAGGAAAGGGTTAAGGTTAGACTGGGGAATGAGGATGGATAGGGAAGGGTTAAGGTTAGGCTGTGGGACAAGGATGGTTAGGGGAGGGTTAAGCTTTGCTGTACAGAGGGGAGGGTTAAGGTTAGGCTGGGGTACTAGAATGGTCATGGTTAGGGGAGGTTTAAGGTTAGGCTGTGGGACAAAGATTGTTAGGGGAGTGTTAAGCTTATGCTGCAGACAGGGGAGGGTTAAGGTTAGGCTGGGGGACAAGAATGGTTATGGATAGGGAAGGGTTAAGCTTAGGTTGCAGAAATGGGATGCTTAGGATATAGTAAACGTACCTGCTGCTGTAGAGTCTTTGTAGAGACAGCAGTCGCCAGAGGGAAGCGTTGTCACTAGAAACTGACGAATAATGGTGGCAGACGTCGCCGTAGTGCCGCAAAGGGATCTGTCGAAAGACAGGTAATCGAATCGGCGAACTACACCCATATTGTTATGGGTTTTCTTCACAATGACATTTAATATATAAATGGTTTCAGAGGAGCCATCTTCCTAAACATGTTAATGTGTTCCGCTTGTGCGGTCATTATCATTCATGTGATATCTAATGACTTCATGTTCTCCAGCAACGCTGCGGGTAACCGACACCACAGCATATGTCAGCCACATTGATTACTCGCTGACAGTGACCGATGCAATGATCTAACTTTGCTCAAATGCAGAACTAAATCCGACCCTTCATTTCGGCAGGCGGAGGAAAGGCCCCAAGGAGATAGATTTCACCATCTACGCCCCTGGAGACTCTCAGTCCTGAGCATCTATTCCAGGGAGCCTCACACACATTCCCTGAGACACACAGGGGCCGAGCCAAGCCTTGGGAGTAACAGCGACAACAAGTGATAATTTGCACCTTCATAAACCCTTGTTGCAATGTTGAGGATGCAAATGCTTTATTTTTAGTTTTATTGCACACAGGACAATGCTTTCATAATACTTTACTTATGGCACATAAATACTGAAAATCTTCCACTTTAAACTGTAACAGAATGCAGCGAGGAAGCAGTGGTGTATACACAGTTTAAATTTGCCTCTTCTGCTGTTTAACACGGTATTGCCAGGGTGGCGATATACTCTTTCTGTGATTTTATTTTTTATAATAACATAATATTTTCTATTTCTTCTTCATCTCCTTCTTCTTCTTCTTCTTTTTCTTCCTCCTCTTCTTCCTGCTCTTCTTTTTCTTCTTCTTCTCCTTTTCCTTCTTCTTCTTCTTCCTCTTCTTCTTCTTCTTTTTCTTTCTCCTCCTCTTCTTCTTCTTCTTTCTCCTCCTCGTCTTCTTTCTCTTCTCTTTGTCCTCCTCTTCTTTCTACTCTTCTTTTTCCTCCTTTTCTTCTCCTTTTCTTTCTCCTTCTTCTTCCTCCTCTTCTTGTTCTTCTTCTTCCTCCTTTTCTTGTTCTTCTTTCTCATCTTCTTCTTCCTCCTTTTCTTGTTCTTCTTTCTCCTCTTCTTCTTCCTCCTCTTCTTCCTTTTCCTCTTCTTCCCCTTTTCTTTCTCCTGCTTCTTCCTCCTCTTCTTGTTCTTCTTTCTCCTCTTCTTCTTCCTGCTCTTCTTTCTCATCTTCTTCTTCTTCCTCCTCCTTTAATACTCAGGAGGTTGCCAACCTTGGCCACCATTCACAGATTACTAGCCGTTATGGAGTCAGGGGGCTCGAGCCATCTATGTTCACATATCCACCCCAGCAATAAGCCAGCTTTTTCAACCTCCGTTATGTCCAGCAGGATAGACCTGTGAAATTCTGGGGCTGCACACGGCCCTGGGGAGGGACTCGTTTACTGTTGCTTAGCAACTGTATACATTTCCCTCCAATCGGATGTATTAGGTGAGACCCGGGTTGATAAAAAAGGGATAATAGAAATTTTAAAAAAAATGTCAAAACAGAATTAGAGTTAAGATGATAGTTTCCTAGCTCAACTCTATATTACCGTTTAAAATTATGGCTGCTTATTATTTATTTATTTATATGCTATAATCAAAAACAAAGTACCTTCCCTGGCTGGCTGCAAAAGAATAAAATAAAAATTCATTTTCAGCCTTTTCTGCAACCTTGTCCAGGTGCAGCCTAAAATCTCTCTTTTTTCATTGTTGCCCGCGCGTCTGAATCTGGACCTTGATGTGTATTTAAAATGTCTCAGATAAATAATACCTTTGTGAATGCATACCCTTCATTTTCCCTTTCTTTCTCTTGTGACTGATATATAGATCTGTGAGCTAAAAGCCTGCACTGGCCGGCAACTGCCTATTTGACAATGTAATATATAATAGCATCCATTCTGTATTTTATGCTTAGTTATTTTAGTTGTTATTTTAGTACTTGTGGCACGTGGTAGTGATTATATATTAATGATACCCAGGCTTGAAACACCCATTCATTGGATGGATGGAACAGTTACTGTATAGTAGATAAAACAAAATTTTACACCATAATTGACAACTCTTCCTGAATATCAGGGAGACTTCCTGAAGAGTGGGTGATCTCCCTGATTCCCTAAAGTATTGGGCAATCTCCTTGAAACTGATTCAGTTGCAGAAGTCATTGCAGTAGGATGACAACATTTTTAAATTGTGTCTATTTCTGTAATGGAGACAGAGATGAAAATTACACTTTGGTCTCTTGTTAATCAGTGTTAATAACCTATTTTTATCCTTTATATAAAGATAAAGAAGTCAGCGGATCATATTCCCAATACAAATTACCAATAAAAATTCTATGGGTCCATGTTAAACAAATAGTTCTTAATAGGAATTTGCAGAGCCTAAAAAAGGAGTCCCATAACAAAAGTGCACTGTGTTTTCCAAAACGAGGGTGGATGAGGACGTCCAGCTACCGGTGGAATGGCTCGAGCCATAATTGTATGTAGTACTGCATTTAAGAAATGGTGTTAGTTGTGGAGGATTCAGTAGAGGGCGCTGCAGGAAGAAGCAAAAGAGCAATAGTGCTGGATTGTTCTAGAGACTTTTCTGGCTCACAATAAACCAGAGAGTCTTGAAAGCTGTCATGTCTGTGTGTGCTCTGTATAACTTTCTGAATCAGATCAGTAAAAACACACCAATCAGTTATAAAAACACAACAGGCTGCACTAGCATCTGATAAACAACTGAGTTATGGTATAACCAAGGCTTGTCATGATAATAGTGGGATATATGTGAATTAGTATGAGAAGACATCATCAGTTGGAAGTAACTGAAACTTATTTAGTTGTGTTAAATGATAAACTACTAGTAAGTACATACTACATAAAATAGTTATTGAGATGGTAAAAGAAAGCACAGTCATTCATGTAATATAAATGTATGTTTTTATTGTTAATGTGATGTTTGGTTGATTTCCCTGAACATACTTTTGAAGAATATGTTTAGTGAAATACAAATGTTGGAATTTTGTGCCAAAAGAGATCACAATAAACCAGAAAGTCTTTAAAGCTGATATATCTGTGTGTGCGCTCTCTATAACTTTCTGAATCAGATGCTGAGGGGGACCCTGTAACACATACAAAGAATAACTTTAATGTGATGCCCCCTGAAATTCAACATGGTTTTGTGCAGGTGTAACTTTCCACCTGTTTTCCAAAAGTGTATTTAAAGATAATTCAGTGGGCAGATCTAGTCATGTATAAGCATTTACTTCAAGAGTATTACCGCATTCAGTTCCGTGTGCTATATATAGATTAATGTCACACAGTGACAACTACAGATAGCAAATGTCTTTCTCATATGACAGTGCTGAATAAAAAGGAGGGGTCTGTGAAGGTTAGGGCAATGATCACAATTGGAAAAAAAAAATTAATCCCTTGTATATGACAAGGCTGCTTTCTTGTTCAGGAACCTGTGTATAAAATGCTATGTGCACAGTAGTAAAGAATAGTGTGGAAAGGCAATGGGAACATTACAAGTCACATACAGAATTCACAGACATTTTCCTGTAATATAGGGCCTGATTCAGGAAGGAGCTTTAAATTAAGAGAGGAAAGTTACTCCTGGGCTAAACCATGATGATTGCAGGGGAGTCATATTTCATCTGTTGCAAACAGTATTAGAGTTGAGAGGTGATGTTTCCCAGCCCAAGTTTAAATAACAGTGTGATAGTAAAGCTGTCAATATCTGTGTGCAGTAAGCAATTCAAAGATATAGCCCTACATGCAAAGTATACAATAAACTTGACTCCCCCTGAAATTAACATGGTTTTATCCAGGAGTAACTTTCCTCTTATTTTCAATCTCTGAATCCGGTCCATAATCCATAAACATGAGTGGAAATGAGGCTTTACACTGCTTTTGTAGGGCCATCGTCATGTAACATTTATTTGCCTTTACTGATTGGATTGTGTGCGATCATCGCAAGTAGTAGTTTTTAATTGGATATTTTTTACTGATTAATTTTTTCTATGAATTTGCCAACAGTAATTTCAGAAAAGTCCAAACTGATTCTCCTGTCTGTATTTCTGCCTAATAATTACGAGGATTTATTACAATTCAAGCAGTCCCGACTAATGAATTGCTGTTTGCTTCTCAGTCACTCTGATTCTGACACAGTGCATTCTGGATGTTTACCCAGAGTGCTTTGGAAGATTTATTGAGCGGTATTTGTGAACAAGAGCCATACAGATCCTGTACACTATATTTTTGTAGGATTGAGATGTGATGAGCGGACAGAAGAATAGGAGAAGCTGACAGGTATACACAAGGGAAGATGGGTTGAGCGGGGCGGAGGGGGGATTGGGGGAGCAAAGTCATAAGTGTTATAAATAGAAATAGAACAGATGGAAGATCAATAAGACGGTGACACAAGCAATGCATGACATTCTCCGGCCTGGGATTATAGCATGGTCTGCCAACAGCCTGAGAAACTTGTTATTCCACGTTCCCTGACAGCTTTATTGACCACAGCAAAAGGCACCAAAACATCTTCCAATTCTGTGTGCTCACTTGTAATAATACAAGTTCTGTTCCGGACAGACGGGAGGACATTTGATGGACGTCTTGTCATTTGGCACCTTGGTGGAGTGAGAAGGGAAAAAGATGAAAAGGCCCATATTCCCTTTAATGGACTTCTAGTTCTCCTTGATAAAAGCAATATTTCCTAGACGCGTAGTCAGGTTTTTCCCTCTCCCTTTCATGTAAAAAAAACCAGGCTCACTTCAAGCACTACGGAACACGAGTGATGGAATGGAGCAGCTGGCGGCACGCATGTGATCTGAGTGAGTCCTCTTGACGTCACGCGGAGGAGATGAAGTGATGTGTGATAAACCGCGTGGCCGTTTACCTGCATCCTTCCCCCTGTTGCTCGACCACCTGTCCATTTTAGACTTGATTTGTTTGGAGATGATCAAATAACACAGTGTACAGGTGTAGACAACCTTTGTTACTCTGGGTGTTGTGATATTACAAGTCCCAAAATGCTCTGGAAGGTGTCAGCTATGTCTCTGATCTTGGAGTATGCTGGGAGTGCTACGGTAAGTATGCTGATCCGCCGCACTGAGGTGAGTATTACAGAGAAGTCTATGGGGAGTATGACGGTTAGCCTAAGGGTAGGGGGAGTCTTAAAGTTATACTGTGGGGAAGGGAGTCTTAGGGTCAGACTGCGGGGAGGGTTATCTTAGGGTCAGACTGCGGGGAGGGTTATCTTAGGGTCAGACTGCAGGGAGGGTTATCTTAGGGTCAGACTGCGGGGAGGGTTATCTTAGGGTCAGACTGCGGGGAGGGTTATCTTAGGGTCAGACTGCGGGGAGCGGAGTCTTAGGGTCAGGCTGCAGGGAAGGGAGTCTTAGGGTCAGGCTGCAGGGAAGGGAGTCTTAGGGTCAGGCTACAGGGAAGGGAGTCTTAGGGTCAGGATGCGGGAAAGGGAGTCCTAGGGTCAGGCTGCAGGGAAGGGAGTCTTAGGGTCAGGCTGCAGGGAAGGGAGTCTTTGGATCAGGCTGCGGGGAAGAGAGTCTTTGAGTCAGGCTGTGGGAAAGGGAGTCTTAGGGTTAGGCTGTGGGGTGGGGAGTCTTAGGGTTAGGATGTGGGGAAGGGAAGTGAGTCTTAGGGTCAGACTGCGGGGAGAGGGTTAGGCTTAGGATAATAGAAGGAGAGGGTTAGAGTAATAAACAGCGAAGGTTATTTAAAGGATTACAATAATGGTTGAGGTTACAATAATACTCTCCATCCCTCGTCTGTCAGTGTCAAGTTGCACAGATCTAACAAAAGCCACAGAAGGAATGTAAATCTAACAGAATTACATTTGTAAGAGACAACAGACAATTTAATTAAGCAGAAAATCTTATTGCCTTGTTGCGGCTCCCCCATAATCCCTTTTCAAATATGCTGTTTTATTTTAGGTTCATCCAGTGTAGCATTTTTATGTGATTTTCATTTAATTAGGCTAATGTACACTTCAAGTTTTTATGTGCTGGAATTTGTTTTTCCTCCTTCCAAGACAATGTTGATGCATCAACGCATTTTCTAGGCTGATAGATGAGGATAGACTGAAGTAAAACTCAGGATAGAGGTAGCAGGCTAGCGGCGAGACGTATATTTAACTCCCGGTGATTTTCATTCCGTCTGCATAATGTCTAACCCGAGGCTTGCAGTCTAAATGCAGCCAGAACCGCGACCTGGGAGTTATTATTGCAGATGAATTTAATGCCGGCATGCAATGTAGAAAATCAGGTTAGCCAGTCTGATGATAAATATACAGCAGAAAGAAGATCCTAGCGGGAGCAGTGATATACGTAGTGATTTCCGTAATCTTATCTGTTGGGCTAATATTAGAGCTAAATGACACGTTAAAGCCATTTTTATAACCCTGCTACATAAAAAGGGGGTTTAAGAAAAAAGGGCTGGATCCAGACTTAAGTAAGTGCTTGAAATTAGTTACTCCTGGGCTAAACCATGTTGATTTCAGGGGAGTCATATTTCATCTTTTGCAAACAGTATTAGAGTTGAGAGGTGATGTTTCCTATCCCAAGTCTAAATAACAGTGTGATAGTAAAGCTGGTCAGTATCTGTGTGCAGTAAGCAATTCAAAGATATATCCTTGCATGCAAAGAACACAATTAACTTGACTCCCCCTGCAATCAACATGGTTTAGTCCAGGAGTAACTAATTTCAAGCACTTAATTCTGGATCCAGCCCATTATCGCTAATGGGGTTTATGATTTTTCAGATTACCTGTCACCTTCACACAATTGAAGCCACCGAACTGTATTGAGACCTAAGTACGTCTACCACTTGTAAAGCTGGCCATACACTGGAGCAATTATCAGCCCGACCGTCCAATTATCGGGTGATCGCGCAAGTAATCGCTCTAGTTAGTGCACATGATCAGTTTTAAAAACACCAGATAAACACTCCAGAAATGCTGAGAATCGTTCATAGGGCGTTCTGATGCATAAACGCCATACCCAAAGATGCGCAGTACAATCACATTGGTTCCTTATGCATTCAAAATGTCAAAAGTATACTGTCCCACAGACTGCTAGAACTGGTTTACGATTTTTATGGTCTAAATCAGAAGGCCTGAGAACTTCAGTGACATTATTGTTATGTGACGGAGACAAGATTCCATGTTTGTTGAAGAATTTGATACACTTAAATAGCGTCCAACGTTTTAACACGGCAAATGGGTACAAAGCATGGCACTAGCTCATACCTCCGAACACCTTAGCCTCATTCCACCATTGCAAACCAATTACAATGACCATTGGTTGACTAGTCTCCAACATTTTGTGGCCTATAGATTAGGATGTGCCACCAAAATCAGGATAGTCGCTTTTAATCTGCTAATTAAAAATGCCAACTTTTTGTTTTAAACGGTCATTGCTTTTTAGGCAATCAATATATGTAGAACAAATTATATACACAATTAACAAGTTAAATCATGTATTACATATAACAGAGTTAATTAAAGTAGGAATAATAAATTGCATTGCTATTTTTAAGAGCAATCAATTGTGCCATATACACAGTAAATACAATGGGGCAGATCCTGAACTACGCATTTCCGCGAATTTACGTGTGGCGGACACGTAAATTCGCAGATTTGTACGCACTGCGCATGCGCACCGCAGAAAATACGCACATTCACGTAGCGTATTTTCAAACGTAT
>WWET01000244.1:379279-394191 GCA_011038615.1 Limnodynastes dumerilii | reverse complement strand
CCCATCCCATCCATCATCCTACACACTGCACACCCAAAACATTTCTAAAGTAAATTCCAATGTCAAGGCACTGAGACAAGGCAAGGGGAGGTGGGGGCAAGAGGCCGGATGCTTGCAAGAGCTTACAATGCTTATGCAATGAAATAATAGCATTTCAGCCCTCCCAGATTTAGACCTGTGACTGGCACAACACAACGAGTTGTGGGCCCAGGTGCAAATAATACGCTTTGGGCCTGATGATATCCCAGTTAACCCGGTGGAGACTTTAGGCGTGCGTTGATGACGTCTGCGGGCCCTTGTATCAGCATGCCGACGCACCTGTTGCACCAATGGTAGTTCCGCCCCTGTTGATAACATTTTTTCACTTCATTGTACTACACAACTGCTGTGCCACATATTTAGGCACGTAACTGCATTGAGCTTAGTTGCTGTGGGCATGTTACGCTACATGAAACTTTTGGTCGCCGTCCAGATGCACTTAGATAGAACGCAGGCCGTGTCACTTTTACAAACGCATCTACGGCAAGGATGCTGCGCACACAATTGTGCTCATGTCTGGATCAGTGATCAGTGACTACTGACTTTAACCAATTACTAATGGGAAGAATAGCTGCGGCATCGGCTCTGCCCTGCACACCGGTATGAATGACAAAGTCTCTACGTGACAGACAGATATAGGATATAATATGGAGGGTGCCTGGAAGCTGGATGATGTCTACATTATCAGAGCAATCTTTCATTAACCATGACGTTTTTATGTGCATTCAAGGTGACATTTGTCACCATTATATCTGCAGGAGAGATGTGTGCTACAGATGGGGTGAGAAATATAACCTCCACCGTCCTCATCCTGCAGTTTCCAACCCACCCAAACAACCTCCTTTCTGTGACCCCCTGATACTAAACTACTAATCTAATAGTGTCAGCATCTCCATTATCCAGAGTCTGTGTGTATCTACTGTAACTAGTCCTCATCACAACCTCTCACTAATAATAGATAGATAGATAGATAGATAGATAGATAGATAGATAGAGAGATAGATATGAGATAGAGAGATGGATATGAGATTGAGAGAGAGATAGATCAGAGAGAGAGAGATGAGAGAGAGAGAGATGAGAGAGAGAGAGATGAGAGAGAGATAGATGATAGATAGATAGAGAGATAGATGAGAGATAGATAGATAGATAGAAGAGAGAGAGATTGATAGATGAGAGATAGATTGATAGATGAGAGATAGATAGCTAGAAAAGAGATAGATAGATAGATAGATAGATAGATAGATAGATAGATAGATAGATAGATAGATATGAGTTTCAGTCACTGATATGACAGATTGCAGTGAGGGATTTAACCCGTTGAGTGCTGTCTGTCTTTGTTAGGAGTATAGTACAAAGAGCTAATGATATTCTCTGTTGCTCTCCAGCTCCCGGCAGCTCAGGCAGCGTCTGGTCATTAATCCAGCCTGGCCCACATTTCATGGGAATAAACCGAGAACAATTGATTATTTTTTCCGCATGTGAAATGTCAGTCTAGAAGACTGGAAACCAAAACCCATCTGTCTGTCCCTCCGGACAGTCGCAAGGACACCAGGACATTAGCAGAGGGTAGTCCAGAAATAGACATTTGCTGGTTATATGAAAGGCTTCGCTCTAGTGTGGTGAGATTCTGGTAGCCCGCGGTGTGGGCACTATATATAAATATATATGTGAATTTATGGCGTTTGTTTTAATTGTCACACCGGGCTCTTTCCTTGGTCCGGATTCACAGCTTTCTACGTACCATTTCTGTACATAGATAGCTTAAGCCTTCTACGTACAGAAATGGTACGTAGATAGCGTAAATAAGCTACTATGCATGTGTAGTAGATCAATTCTTAAAATAACGTATGTAAGACGAAAACTACGTAACTGTGAATCCGGACCTGTGTTTATCTATAATCGTCCACATTATTCGTCATATCAGTGATTAACAATGGGCCTCATTCACAGTCTTTCTGTGGTGTCTCGGAACCATTTGATTGGCCAGGACTCCCAGAGCTTCTTTATCTTATGGGCTACACCGTGCCTTATGTCTCTAGTGATCTCTCGCATGATTAGAGACATAAGGACCCATTTTGTCGGAGCGCAGACATAATGGGCTTTTACAGGGCCCAACATAGGGGTGGGCGATAGGGGCAGTCACCCAGGGCACAAAGCCAAAGGTGGAGTACAAGAAAGTTCATTTTTAGGGTTAAACTAGTTACTAACTGAAGATTGGGAGCAACATTTCTTCTTTTTAACCCCCAACGCATACATTTCTAGCTATGGCTGTGGAGCCAGATTAGCACATAGCAACCAATCAGATTCTAGCTCTCACTTTCCTATTTCATACCAGAAAATGGTAGCTAGAATCTGATTGGTTGGTATGGGAACATCTCCACTTTTCCTTTCCCGCAGCTTAGTAAATCTGATCTTTAAAGCACTGACATAATCAGATAGGGCCGTATTCAGAGATCCATTTTCATGGCGAGTCCCGTGGGTATATTTAGGATCGGACCAACTACGCATGCGTAGTGACTTTATTTACGTATTTAATAAAAACTTAACGAGCGGAAGTGCCTTACGGACAGACCTGTGAAGCGCACATTGATACATATGCGACGCAAAAATATGCATGGGAGAATTTAAATAAAAATGGGCGGGTGAAGGCATTTAAATAAAGGAAAGTGGGCTTGACTATCATCAATTGCACGCACGGAGGACACATACGCACGGGAATGCACTCGGAAACTTACAAGTGGTTTATGGCGGTGGAAATCTCTGAGAGCACAACCGAGAGAGGGAAGTGTCGTGCTTGTGAGGGGGATTGGCCTGCACTGGCCGTGCGTATAATTGTGGCCCGATCACCACTCGGAACTCTGAATACGGCCCATTGTTCATAATTCCTATCTTATTAGGATGGGCTGGCTACATAGCAAGGGGGCTAGTGCTCCCCCCTGCTGGCAGAGGACAACAGGAAGCAATTTCTTCATAAACAATGCTCAGCACTCATAGACTGAATTCCATTGTACCTGCCAGCCCCTGACAGCTTACATTTCTCTTTCCTATTGTGTCCTCCGTGGGTGCAGGGAGGAGTTCAGCTTAGTGCCCCCTCTCTAATAGGCCCCATAGCACCCCCTGCAGATGCAGTAGTTGTGCCAGTGAGTGTATATATACTACAATGTCACATGGCACCAGATCCAGATGATTGTACGTCGGGGTACTTACACATTATGAAGGCATAAGTACCCAGCGCAGTTGTACTGCGCATGTGTGCAATGCTGGATCCTGTGCTACGACGCTTTCCAATGGCAGGGCATAATGACACGCCGTGTATGCGTGATCTACACATGGTGGACGGGAAAGGTATTTAGCTCTTAAATACGATTTCGCATTATGCATTATGCCCCATTTTACACATGGCGTGTGTGTCAAAGTTATGGTAGTGTTCTGCCTCCGTAAGTGCCTAGCATGCTAATGGAGCGTACCATGTGCACAGAGAGTCCATTCCATATGGCAGGACGTAAGAGCGGATGTTTGGTCGCACTTCTGGATTAGGTCCATAGGACCGGATCCAGACCTAAGTGCTTGTTACGTTTCATTGCGTAGCGTATTTTTGCAATCGTATTTTCTAGACACTCCCCTAGGTACTCCCCTCGCTCGAACGTACTTTTGCTGTTTTACGCTTGCCAAACCCTACCTTAACTTTTCAATGCGTAACTACTGACGTACTTAAAGTCTTGCCTAAGCACGCCCATACCGTGCAATTTAAATGCCTCACTCTGCCTCCAAAGCGTAATTACGTGTGTCGTATGGATGTCACGGCCCTTCGGTCGTAGTTACGCTGTTGATACATGGCTGATACGTACGTTCAGAGTTACATGACCATGCGCATGCACAGTAAATACTAATGGGCGATTTTACATCAGTGGCTGGTGTAAAATCGCTTGCGTACGTACATAGTGTGTAGCCAATCAGGACTGCAGTAGCCAGTATTAACCTCTGTGACGACTCTCTCGATTCTTGGGAATTGGCACCAATTATTGATTAGTGTATGGTCACAATACAACGACCCCAGTGATCGGTGAAATTGTATAAAGTGTGTGCTGTGTAAATATAGGTACTGGCACATTAACCCACCAATAAAAGTGACCAGGGCAATTCCAAAAATCTGGCATTACATCCGAGGCTCAGGCCATAAGCAAGCCAATCCTCATCCAACTATGTGGAGGAAATACTTCAACTTTCTCCTGTAATGAAGTCAAATATGTAAAACAGCCAAGTCTAAGCTGAAACTAATTAAATGAATAAAACGTTTCTTAATGTAGGATTTTTGGCAAAGATGCTACGTTTGATTAATACCTTGTTGACTACCATCACCGCTAATGGAAACCCTGCAAGATTTCAGTTTCTAAGTATTTTTATTTCACTTTTTAGATTTAATTCATTCAGAATATTAAGCAGATTTCCCGGGCACCAGATCTGTAGAACACTTACAGTATTTTCTAGCATCCTGTGTCCCGACAGCTCCAGTAATAATGTATTTTAATATGTCTGAGCAGGAAAAGTCCCCCTGGGGTGTCGTCTTAAAATATACATTAGGTTTGTTGCCTGTGGGGCTGATTCAGACTTAACACAACTCATGCATGACCACGTGCTTCTCGAGGGGCGTTTCGTGGGAGGGATGGAGTGGAGGGATGTAGTCAATGTACAGTGAGTGCGTGCCTACTCATTTGAACAGTAGCCCCAGCCATAGCTCATGTCTAAGCCCCTGAGACACCGAGACCTGGTTTACTGTCTCCTCTTCTTCTCTCTCTAACTTTTCCTTTGGAAGGTGGAAATAGGTTCCCATTCTCAATAACAAATTTCTTTTTTCAAAGTTTTTACAACAATGATACAGCCACCATTCACTTGGTCAAAATACAGCTGCTCGGCAACCTTGTCACATCTGCATCCAATCAAATATTTTTTATAATATTTTTGCCAGTTAATTGAACATAGATGTATCTGGAGAATAATAAAACTAGAGATTAGAGCATTTGGCTGGATCCAGACTTAAGTAATTGCTTGAAATGAGTTACTCCTGGGCTAAACCATGGTGTTGCAGGGGGAGTCATATGTCATATGTTGCAAACAGTATTAGAGTTGAGAGGTGATTTTTCCTATCCCAAGTCTAAATAATAATGTGATAGTAAAGCTGATCAGTACTGTATCTGTTTGTAGTAAGCAATTCAAAGATATATCCCCGCATGCAAAGAATACAATTAACTTAACTCCCCCTACAATCAACATGGTTTAGCCTAGGAGTAACTAATTTCAAGCACTTACTTAAGTTTGGATCCAGTCATATCTCTCTTTCTTTATTATGTCTTTCGTGTTCATTTTGTACAATCACTCACTGCAGATTGTTATAATGCTTTATATTTGTGATAGTCTTTGGACCACTTGTCCTTGACTGTCTTGTCTCGGTTTCTTGACCTGTATATGAAAGTAAAGGCCTGGCTGCGCCCTTACGTACGAATCTACATTACGCACGAGCTCCATTTTACACATGGCATGTGCGTCAAAGTTATGGCAGTGTTCTGAGTGGCTTGCGTAAGTCCCCTTGTGGTAATAACTGTGAAACCGGCCTTGTGCTACATTTTAGCAAATGGTGCTACTTTTTCCATATAAGCTCGTGACCTAGGTCCCTAGAATTGCATACCTCCCAATTGTTCTGTTTCCAGCGGGACAGTCCTGATTTTGGGTGACTGTCCCTCTGTCCCAACTGCCTTCCTGTTTGTCCCGATAAGTGCTCTAAATTGGAGGCAGGGTTTTAATTTTCTTCAATTACTCTTTGATATCCCCCCGTGTGGCATGAAAATGGGGGTGGTGCTTGGGCGGGATGGAGGCAGAGCTTGGGTGCGACAGAGGCGGAGCTTTAGCGAGACAGGGGCGGGGCTTGGACATGGTAGAGGCGGAGCTTGTGTCAGACAGAGGTGGAGCTTGGTTAGGTAGACAGGGCTTATTTCTACCCAGTGCCCCCTTGACCTTGCTATTTATTATGGCCCTCCTAGCGTAATACTGGTCGGTCTTTGTGAATTACACAGTCATAGACTAATTTCGGCTTCTCTCTCGTTTTCCACTCCTCTCCCCTCAATGATGAATCTTCTTCACGCACCAGCCATAAATTTCCTGACATCCTCCGAGCTGCTGCCAGTCTTTTCTGCAAGGATGAGTTCGGAGAAGCCGGCGTGTGCATCAGTCTGAGAAGAGCATTTTAATTTTATTTGATAAATACATAGATTTTGTTATGCTTCTGGTAACTCCGTTCTCTCCATTTTCCACTCTGAGATGTTTGAAGGGCATAGAATCGGAATAATGCGGCCAGGCTGTTTCTGAATGTCTCATAGAAAGGTTATTAAAAAAATTTGTGTCTACAGCAGACGTCCTAATTCTAGAGCTGCTAATAAAATGATGTACTGGAATTCACATTAGTAATGTGTAATAATAATAATGATCATAATCATTTGCAGTAACCGGCAGACGATGTTCTAAGCTTTACCCACAAGTGACTTCGACCCAATGACATTTTGTTCTCACCGCCAGCTTTTTAAAATGCGAGAGAAACCAATCAGTTTTTAGGAAGTGCTTGGCTGTGTTGCTGTTGGTCAGTGCTGACTGCCTTTAAACCAGTAACAATCATCTGAAAAATGGGAGTGGAAACAAAGGGCCTATGAAAGGGTTTGATTGTCCGCACAGAGAAGCGTCTTACACGGAACAGAGGACTATACGTTTGGCCTTGCCAAACCCTTACTGTACAATCGGCAAGGCTGCAACTAGGGGTGTGTGATAGGCACAATCGACCAGGGTGCAAAGTCAAAGTGAGGCACCAGTGAGTTCATTTTTAAGGTTAAACTAGTTATTAATTGAAGGTTGGGGGCGCCATTTTTCCTTTTTGCACTTGGAGCTAAAATTTCTAGCTATGGTTCTGACGATCGGCATGTGTCCCCCTGTCCGCCCACCATGGCAAATGGCTGTACGAATTCCAGTGCATAATGGACCTGATTCACAATTAAGAATCTCTGGCTTTTTAGCTGCGTAAATTTAAGAAGGGATAAACTGCGCAGGCGTAGTAACTTAATGTATGCAATCTACGTTGGATTTAAGAACGGGACTGCTCTGAATCACCATTACCTAGTTCATCAAGGATGGGGTGTGGTGGGAGAAATTAAGAATAAAGATAAGAAGATTGGGTGGAGGGAGCTATTTAAATAGGGAAATCTGTGCGCGGTTACACAACAACGTTCCTAATTAGCCGCCCTACGCACATAACTACGAACCTAAAGATAAGGGGTCGTATTCAGAGATCCATCAGTGAAAGGTTCACAATTATACGTACGAACGTTGCAAGGCAACACTGATGACATGTACTGGTTATCCTTTACTTACGAGTGTCTCGAGCACCCTTATCTTTAAGTGTGGATTTCTGTGCGTATAATACTTCTGTACGCGCGTATCTAACTAACCACGCCCTCAAATGGTCATTTAATTGCCCCCCCACCCACTTTCACATTTCTTTCTCCAGACGGATTACAACCACGCCCCTCCATGCGTATTTACCCAAGTGCGATTCACAAGTCCGTCCCTAATGGGCTTCTGTGCGTAAAATCAACGTAGATAGCATAAATTTAGTTACTACGCATGCGCTGTTCATCCAATCCTAAAAATATGTGTGGAACTCCCTGCAAAAACAGTTCTCTGAATATGGCCCAAAGGTAGCCCCATGGCATTTGTAAGTCTGATAAGAAGCCTGTCAGGGGAGTTGGCATGCTATCGGCGGTACGTAAAATTAAGAACCTAAAGCATTCTTAAGTGTGGATATGGTCCAATGTTGTTAGCGCGAGCATAGTAGCAACGCACAACTGACTTATGCATGTCAATTGTGTAAGTCATTCTTATACCTGGATCCGTTCCATAGTGTTTTTCTGCAAAAACTTATTTTGACTGCAGATTTGCACCTTTATTTGCTGTTACTCTCACACTCTGATCAGCCCCATATTATTACCTCTATGATCCTCTAGTCTGTGTTGCCATTAGTACACCCTGCAAATCATATATCGTGTATCGCTGTAATTCACAGTACGGAGAGGTGACCTATTAATCAGGTCACAACTGTTAATATCCTTGTGTAGAAAAATGGAATTACCCATTAAATGAGCACGTGTACTTTACTTCCGAGATTCTTTTGACCTCTAATTAAATAAGTTATGCCTTCCGCACGCTCTATTCTGTGAAAGAAATGACCCTTAGCATTATGATTCCAGTATATGAATGTTAACAGTGTCTTACACAATGGGCAGAATCCAATTAGAGACACTCACACACAATGGGGTATATATTTAATGAATATTGTAAAGAAGAAAAGAAGATATGTTGCAACCAATCAGATTCTAGCAATCATTTTCTAGAACGTGCTATATAAAAAAGAGACGTAATCTGATTGGTGGCCATGGGCAACGTCTCCATATTTCCCCCTGTGAAGCTCCATTAAATACACCCATATATGTTATTTTATAAACACAGAATGGAAGTTGCTCAATCAATTTATAGGTGAACAGGTACATCAAAGGCAGGAGTTAGTCTGCCAGCCACAGAAACAAAGGGAAACATTTTTTCTTTTATACCCTCCAACATTTCACAGCTAAGAAAAAGGTATACTTCAACCCAGCAGAGGAGGTGTGTCTTTGTAACCTAGGGGGCGTGTCATATAAAAGAAAGGTGTCTTTTCTACCCAGGGGCATGTCAGTTAGATTAAATAATGGACCAAATCCTTACCATCATTCCTTTATTTTATTGATCGTAATATCTGGCTAAAATGCTAGATTTACTAAACTGCAGGGGAATGGATTTGTTGCCCATAGCAACAAATCAGATTCTAGCTGACATTCTCTATTATGTAATGGGAAAGTGAGACCTAGAATCTGATTGGTTGCTATGGGCACCATCTGCATTTTTCTTTTTCTGCAGGTTTAGTAAATTTGGGCCTGATCCAGACCTACGCTCAGGTGCGTTTTCGCAACGGGCGTAAGCATAAAAATGGCCATTTGTACTTACTGCGCATGCGCGGAGTTGAAGTTACACTCCGAAATTCTGAGCGTATGAGCCTTGCTCGTAACACCTTCGTAAATACGGTTGAGGCATGTCTGCCATACGAAACCTGTAAATACACACCGAGGGTGGGGTGAGGCATTTAAATCGTACAGTATGGGCGTGCAAAGCGTCGCAATTACGCCTTGAGCTTACGGACGCACGTGGTTACGATCAGAAAAGTTAGGGTAGAGCTTTCTGGGGCATAAGAAGGCAAAACTAAGTACGACCAAGGGGAGTACCGAGGGGAGTGCATCGTAGATACGCTTGCGTAAATACGCTACGCACATGAGATTAGGTCTGGATCAGGCCCTTTATCTCTAACAGTCCAGTACATAAACACCACATCAGCCTCATCTATAATGGATATTTCAAAGTGCCTGACACCTTTTATGTCATTCACAGATTCACTATTTTACGATAATTACAGACCCTCCAACATGACCCATTCCATTAGGTACAGTTTAATCCGCTCCTGAGCTTCCAACTGTCACTCACTTGGTTTAAAGGAATTAACTGATATTTAAAAAAACAATTTGCCTCTTCAACAAAGCAGGTTACCATAGTAACTGACGGTTTGAAACTGAGGAGCCAAGTATTTTGTACATAATGGAATGGGTTATGTTGGAGGGTAGGTAATTATTGATACTTCAAGGCTCTCTCCCTGACGGCAATACCCATTACAGTCAGCATTGAAGATAGTAAGAGAGAAGCCGGGGTCAGTATCAGTTCAAGGAACATAACAAAACCTGTATCTTGTCGTCGTATAATTTATGGATGAATTAATATGTTAATCTCTCCGGCGCCACTGGACTTTTTCTTCTAAGACGATAAAGCTGTTGGTCAGGGAAAGGGTTCTATAGCTATCAAACACGAAGATATAATAATATAAGGACTGGCGCTTTGTTTATACATAACGGGTATTGGGGGTGGAAGTTCCATAGTTAAACCATTCTATAGGAAGACATTTTATATAGATTTGCTTACAGCTGTCACCTTATTATGGCAGTGCATGCTGGGTATTTGATGTATTATGTTTTACAGGGCTTTCTTGTGATGACCCAGTGACTAATGAAGAAGAATGAGCAAGACATAAGTGACAAACGAGGCTTGAGATTTCAACATAGCCACAGTCTTTGCTGGACTGAATAGGATCCAATAAATATACAATGGTTGGACAATAAATAAGATTTTTTTTTTCACGTTTGGCTTCATGTTGTTAGAATCAAAGAGTTAGCTAATAAACATATTGATATTGGTATGATGACAGTATTTAGAAATTGTCTCCTATTTCCCAGCATTAAGGCCTATGGAAGTGGCCATTTTGATGGAGACCAAGATGTCATCAAAGATTGGCAGTTATCTAAGACAACATGACTTCAATAATGGAGACAGAAATTAAAAACACACTTTGGTCTCCTGTTAATCAGCTGCAATGTCTGCTGAAGATGTCAGCGGATCTCCTATTCACAGTCTTACAATCATACTGAAAGAATTTACTCACTGACAATTTAACCATCAATAAATACTGCCATTTTTATTGATAAATAGTTTTCCTGGCAGGTCTAGACACACCCATGGGTGAGCTATTGATGGGACACACCCCTTTGGTAGTACAGGACACACTTTTTTGGTGCAGCACCTTGATAGTCAGCATCTCCCTCATATTCATTTGCAGAAGTTGGCAACCATGGTCTAGACACTGATGTTTCTGTGACAGCAGAGGATAAAATAACCTCCTGTCACAAACATGGAAGGCGTACATCACATATCATAATTACAAGTAATTGCTGATGGGGTGTTGTGTGCAAAACACATTAGTATTAATCATATGTATTTGGTACTGTGCAATTAAAGATAATTGGAACAGGCCCGGAAAATTTATGAGGAAACAAACATAAAGACGGAAGGCGTCAATAGACCATCGCTGAAGAAAGAGACTGTCAAGTAAGGGCATGTCGAAGGATAGAAAGACCTCAAAATAGCTTAATTAGCCACTCCCCCTGCTGCAAAATGGCATGTTTTATGACAATTATTCCATTCCTTGTCTTCCAGCTATTATTATGACAATCCCAAATGAAGTGACTCCCGTAGGGCGATGGTGTGCCGAGCGAGAAAGAGTTTCCTTTGCTTTGTTTTTTTTATTCAGCAGATAACAATCTCCATGTGTGCCCCCTGGGCCTTTTGCTTGTGGACCAAGGTTCCTTATTGATGAGTTAGCAAAATTCAATCATGTTTTTTTTTCCCCCAATAGACTTTTTGTTTTCCGAGCTAAATGTATCCAAGTGGGATAGCAACTGAACGGGCCGAAGTGAATGGAAATTTCCGGGCAACAAAGACGTGCACAGAATGCCCTCTGGTACGCGAGCCATAAATATTAAGGGTTTGTAGCCTTTGTGATGCAATGGAGAGACTTCTAATTCCGTCCATTGTGGGATCTCGAGGGAACTGCTGGCTGTGTCTCCCTTTACGACTAATTAAAGATATCTGACAGGAATAATCCAGTTGGAACAGTCGTTTATCAGTTAAAAGCACAGTGATTGCAACACCTTCAATCCAACCACCTGCCAAGGAAATCAATCGCCCTTCACTGGTTTAGCGGACAAATGTCTTGATACCCATAGGGCTCCAGCCTTCATGTTTTCACTTCAGAGCATTTGTGGCCAAGGGCTGGTAATGTGCTCTGAAATATACTTACTAGTCTATAGGGGGCGATGTTAGTAGCATTGGACAGGATCCAGGCTTTGGAGCTCCAAGCACATCTACATTGGTTCCCCTCTTGGTGAGATGAGCCCACATCCTTGGATTGTACCTTATAGCTTAAGTGGGGATGGTGCGGAAATCCGCATTAACACACCCTCACTGTTCTATTACCATTCTCCCCCTTTTCACATAGCTCAATTGCTTTCCACTGCCTGCCCCATTCTACCCTGAGACCAGGACCATGCTAGGTCTTTGGACACCCTAGGCAAGGCCTGGCCAACCTGAGACTCTCCAGGTGTTGTGAAACTATGAGTCCCAGCATGCTTTGTCAGATATCAGCTATGGCCATGAAGACGAAGCATTCTGGGACTTGTAGTTTCACAACTCCAGGAGAGACAAAGGTTGGCCAGGCCAAGGCTTTAGCCCATCTCCTCCCTTTCCCGTGACCACATTTAACATTGGTTACTTGTGCTGTTTCCATTGCACAGGGGTTCAGCTGAGCCATGGCACCTGAAAACTACAGTACTATGGAGGAACCTGAGCAGGTGCTTACTTTACCTGCTCAGGTGCTCATGTCCCTGACAGCTGATTGTTTAAAAAATACAATTAAGCGTCACTGGGAATAAGCTGAGCTTCAAATCCTGAACACTCAAGCCGCTGCAGAGGATAAGCTGAGCCTCGACTCCTGACCACACAAGCCTCTGCAGGGGATAAGCTGAGCCTTGACTCCTTAACACACAATCTGCTGTAAGTAATAAACTGAGTCTCGACTCCCTAACACACAAGCCACTGCAGGGGATAAACCGAGCCTCGAATCCTGACCACACAAACCGCTGCTGGGGATAAACTGAGCCTCGACTCTTTAACACACAAACCGCTGCATGGTATTGCTTCTTGAAACGTGCACTAAACAGAAATAAAACTAATTTCTTATTGTTTGTCTGGATAAATTGCACAATCGGTCCTTTGCTGAATATTAGTAAACAATTCTCTGTGGGTGTTTAATAGACCCGTATCAGGAAAATAATATAAGTCTTTGTCGTTTAAACAGCTTTAAACACATTAGTATTCTGTAAGAAATGTTACAAAAGTGAAGTGTCAGACGACTGTTTTTCTCAGTGTATTATGGATTTCGGAATCGTTGTGAAAGATTTCTCGGTATCATTAGCCGAAGAGCTTGCAAAGAGTTTAAATCTCGGGTTAAACGTCCGCCCTCTCCTTGATATGCCGCAACGAGATTAGGTTTGCATTTAAGTGAAGCTGTTTGACCTTGAAATGGGAATCAATTCCTAACTGATATGAATTCAGGATTCAATTTAGGTATGGAGGAATCTAAATATAGCCTATATCCATAGGGGGAAAAATAAGTGGAGAACAGGTGGAAAGTTACACCTGGGCAAGTCCATGTTGAATTTCAGATTGAGACAAATTAATTTTACTCTTTGCATGCAGGGAGAATACTTTGCTTTTGCTTATTGTACACAGATACTTACCAGCTTTACTTTTACACTGTTATTTATCATCTCTAATACTATTATATTATTATTATGTTATTACACAGATACTGCCCAGCTTTACTATTGCTCTGTTCTTTAGACTTGGGCTGGGAAATATCACCTCTCAACTCTAATACTTTTGCAACAGATGAAATTTGCCTCCCCTGCAATTCCACATGGTTTTGCCCAGGTGTAACTTTCCACCTTTTTTACTCTTATTCTCAAACTGGATCTTTTATAGTCATAATGTGGCCCTCCAACCACTGATGCAGCAAATACGTCGTCTCTCTGTGCATCGTCTCCCCCATGTAATGTTTATCTCACCTTGCTATCCTTGCTTCACCCTCTTCTTAATGTCCCAGAAAGACTTTTATCATCACCTTCACCCCGATCCCCATATTGGCTTCTACTCTCTTCAGACAGGACTTGTGGTGATTTGCTGACTCTCCCGGAGTTTCCTGAAATTTAGCCATTGGGAAAGAAGGCAAATCTAATGAAAATGTACAGTGATTGAACGGAAATAAAATTAAAAAAAATGAAAGTCCCGCTGTCACGACCCTGACCTCACCTGAGGCTTTCGTGACTTATCTGGGGCTCAAGGGGTTAATCACAACAGCCACCTGGTCTGTTCTCCAATGACTCATGTCCCTTTTCCTACCCCAAATATGACTTATTACCAATGAACTGCCACCACCAAAGCTATTCACAGGAGGCCTTCGGTTCTCCTTTACCCAAATCACACACAGTTATGCTTTATCAGAATTATCATCAACCCAGAATGACCTCTTCTGTTACCCGTCAGTAGCGTTTAATAACCGAGCTGCTCTGACACGTGAATCCGTAAGAACACAGAGACATGAACTTATTAATTGATATTTAATATGATAATAATCACAATGCTTAGTTGCAGAGAATAACAAAATAGACATACAATATGCAGAACAGATTCTTATAAAATAAAAGGGGAAAACACAGAAAGACTTAAACCCAACCTTCCCTGCCTGAGATTAGCAGAATTCTAGGGAATATGGAACACTTCCTTCTGTCCAGAAGATCTCATGAAGTGAACCCTGTGTATATATCATACACAGGTTTTTAAAGACCAAAACCTGCTCCTCTCCAGACAGCCCCCACCTTTGTGACACATGACAGTTTGGGGTCTGGAGAGGATCTTCTGCAGAAATCTAGCTTTTATGACCCCCTATTAAACTGATCCATTTACAACAGTGCCCTAACCTGACCCCCTTGTTCTGCCCCACTACATTCAAGGTATTTCCCTGAATCATCAGACCCTGGTCAAACAGAGGTCATGCTATATACAGATATTTAATTTGTACACATAATATTTGATTATATCCTGACACCCGCACTCCGTCCTTACCGATAGCGTACTTTAGAACGTTATCAAAGGATGGGCTGGGCTTGATGACGTATGTGCCATGAAACCCTGCTCCATCCTTACTAACACTACGGATTTTGGCATTGATAGATAAGGGATGGGACTTTAGGCAGTGATTTGCATAAATTACGTCATGAAGCCCCGCTCCCATACAGCCGTCTCTCTTT
>WWET01000244.1:359112-370208 GCA_011038615.1 Limnodynastes dumerilii | reverse complement strand
TCTTTCCTTTCCCTGCTTAGTTCCTGCTCTCTCCTCAAGTCTATTTCCACTCTCATTGGCTCTGTCTCTGCTTTCCTCCACTCTGTCCCCACTCTCTCACTTGCTTTTTCCTTTCTCTCTCCTGTCCATGCTCTCTTCTCTGTCCCTAATCTCTGATATGTTTTCTCCCTGATCTTTGCTCCACATTGTCTTCACTTCCCCCCCACTCTGTCACTGCTCTCTCTTCTCCTCTATCCCCACTCCCTCCTCCACTCTGTCCCCACTCCCTCCTCCGCTCTGTCCTTGCTCACTGCTCCCCCTCTGTCCCTGCTCTCTCCTCTACTCTGTCCCCACTCTCTACTCTGTCCATGTTCACTCCTCTACTCTATCCCCACTCTCTTCTCTGTCCCTGCTCTCTCCTTCTGAAGAGTGCCAATCAGTCAACCCTGTCGGTTCTCTAAATGTTGTGCTATCACAATAACAAGAACCTCTACTTGCAGCTAGAATAGGATAAGAATGGGTGATAGATCCATTTGAAACTAAGAATAAATTATTTTTACCCCAGTCAAATTGCCAATATCGTTAAGTAATATTTAACAATATACATAAAGTTTGCATTCATTACACCCCAAGAGATTTTGGTCAGGTGGAGAATGTAGCAATGAAGGCATCGTGTGGCTGGTAAGTATACGTAGTGTTGTGGTCCTCACTGCTCTGCTCTGAAAACAAAATGGTTGCCAGTCCATGTGTGATATTACGCCAGCACAGAAGACGCCACCTCTCTGAGGTCTATGGGTGCTTTGGAGCCCAACACATTCCAGTTCCGTCCCTTTGTATGGACAATGACGTGGCAGGTTAGAGAGGATTAGTTTACATCTCTAGTCACTTGACTGCATCTGTAGCTACTAGCTTAGCACAATATCCTGGATTAAATGTGCTGCTGGGTCTTAATACCCTTCAAAACGGTTGCATTTCAGTGGTATTAAATACCACAGGATTCTACAACGTATTTTAACTGACTATAGAATGAGACCAGTTGCTAAATCTGTGTCATGATGGGCTGTCAGCTGGTTGAAATTGGAGCGGTGTATAAGCATATCAGTCCAGTACACTGGGGTATATGTATCATTATCACACTATCAAATCTATGCTACACGATCTTTACAAAATGAGGTTCTGATTAGGGCACATTTTTAGGCTTGATTTCCAGGGTTTTTTTTTTCAGACATTGGGCCAGAACATACAATTGTGACAGTTTTAGGTGTGTAACTAAGCACTAATGACTACATTACTGATCATCACAGTGGGGCTGATTAAAATTTGGGAGATATACCTGCAGTATTCCAGGTGAGGCCGCACCAATGACCTATAAAGGGACATCACTACTCCTCTCTTTTTGCTAATGCCTCTCCCTATATATCCAAGCAACTGACTGGCTTTTCTCATTGCTTTGTTACATTGCTTGGCCATGTCAAATGACATAGTGACCCCCAAGATCCGTTTCCTCCTTAGTAGTTTCCAAAACACAAACGTGCACACCATTCCCAGGTTGTCATCCAACACACATACACACACAACTTTCCCCAACAGTCATCCAACACACATACACACATACAACTTTCCCCAACAGTCATCCAACACACATACACACACACAACTTTCCCCAACAGTCATCCAACACACATACACACATACAACTTTCCCCAACAGTCATCCAACACACATACACACACAACTTTCCCCAACTAGAAAGGTGTGTAACACAGGTGACTGCAATCAGAGATGAGGAAGGAAGAGCAGGAGCAGAGTATTATGTACTGAATGGAGGGGGTCATGTTGGAGGATATGAAATAATAGTTTAGCAAAATACACAATATATGTTTTAAATTTATTATGCTATAGTAACAATGTTATAGGGAGACTAACCTGCACATTATGTAAGATATATAAATAGGTGAAGCGGATGAAATATCTTTACATTCCTAACTCACCCATTCTGAGAGGTCAGATCACACACAAAACATTTCTAAATAGTTATTTAACACACACACACACACACACACACACACACAACTTACCCTGACGGTCATCCAACACAAACACAAAATATTCCCCACCAGTCATTCAACACACACACACACACACACACACACACACATAAACTTTCTCTGACGTTCATTCAACTCACACACACAACTTACCCGGATGGTCAACTAATACACAAACATACACACAAAACTTTCCCCAACAGTCATTATAAACACACCCACATACATCTTAACCTGATGGTCATCCAACTCACACACACACAACTTTCTCTGACGACCAACCAAACCACACACACACACACACTATTGTATGAGGCTGTGTCAGGCGCAGTACATTTTGCTTGGTGTTGTACACTATGGGCTAGATCCAGACCTTGTTAAGTCCATAAACTTAGTTACTCAAGGGCTAAACCATGCTGATTGCAGGGGAGTCATATTTCATCTGTTGCAAACAGTATTAGTGTTGAAAGGTGATGTTTTCTATCCCAAGTCTAAATAACAGTGTGATAGTAAAGCTGGTCAGTATCTGTGTGCAGTAAGCAATTCATAGATATATCCCTGCATGCAAAGAATACAATTAACTTGGCTCCCCCTGAAATCAACATGGTTTAGCTCTTGAGTAACTAAGTTCATGCACTTAACAAGGTCTTGATCCAGCCCTATGTTACTGCCGGCTTTGTGGATCATATCTCTTACCAATACAGACAGAGCCCTAGGCACACGTGTTCCTCGTGTCCCAAGCCTTTAATCCGTTGGGGTCAGCGACAAAGGCTGAGGATTACAGCAGGGCTGGCCGCAGGGTGCCACTTACGCATACCGAGTGCCAAGACAGCCAGCTGGCCGTGCTACATTCCCCCTGCTTCCTTTCTTTCCTTCCCTCTCTGTGTTAGATAATATTATGAACTCTTGTGGGAAACAGTCACTGTTATTATAACTTGTAATTAGCTAGGGCAGCAGATACGACAAGAATGAGCCTATCATGTGACCATTAACCACTGAGTCATTTGTCTGGGTTTTTTAAATGGGAACCGAAGGACATCATCAGATGATAATGTGATGGGAAATGACCCATGGGAAACAAATGCAAGCACTGCAATCATTGTATTATTACCGTTATAAGACTGCATCTGGAGAGCGGGTGATAGTGGTGGACACCAGAAACACCAACGGATGTAAACATGTATAGCTGGGAGCAGAGGCAGGAGAGGGGGATATGATAGAAAGGATATAACCAGGTACAGGAGGGAGAGGGGGGTATGATAGAAGGATATAACCAGGTACAGGAGGGAGAGGGGGATATGATAGAAGGGGTATAACCAGGTACAGGAGGGAGAGGGGATATGATAGAAGGGGTATAACCAGGTACAGGAGGGAGAGGGGGGATATGATAGAAGGAGTATAGCCAGGTACAGGAGAGAGAGGGGGATATGATGGAAGGGGTATAACCAGGTACAGGAGGGAGAGGGGGATATGATAGAAGGGATATAACCAGGTACAAGAGGGGGACATGATAGAAGGGATATAACTAGGTATAGGAGGGAGAGGGGGATATGTTAGTAGGGATATAACCAGGTACAGGAGGGAGAGGGGGATATGATAGAAGGGATATAACCAGGTACAGGAGGGGGAGGGGAATATGATAGAAGGGTTATAACCAGGTACAGGAAAAAGAGGGAGATATGATAGAAGGGATATAACCAGGAACAGGGGGATATGATAGAAGGGATATAACCAGGTATTGGAGGGAGTGGGGGATATGATAGAAGGGATATAACCAGGTACAGGAGGAAGAAGGGGATATGATAAAAGGGTTATAACTAGGCACAGGAGGGAGAGGGAGAATATGATAGAAGGGATATAACCAGGTACAGGTGGGAGAGGGGGATATGATAGAAGGATATAACCAGGTACAGGAGAGAGAAGGGGATATTATAGAAGGATATAACCAGGTACAGGAGGGAGAGGGAGGATATAATAGAATGGATATAACTAGGCACAGGAGGGAGAGGGAGGATATGATAAAAGGGATATTATCAAGTTCAGGAGGGAGAGGGGGATATGATAGAAGGGATATAACAAGGCACAAGAGGGAGAGGGGGATATGATAAAAAAAAGTAAATAGTTACAGGAGGGAGAGGGGGGTATGATAGAGAAATAGGGGGCATTTGGTATCGAAAGAGAAGTATTAGAAGACGAGGGCAGTGCTGACACTGGAGTGTGGTAGGTTTAAAGGAAATATGACCGAATATTACTTCAGAGGTAGTAAAGGCTGATATAAAAGGGTATTACGTTATACTTAACTTACATACAGATATACAACATCTTTTAAAAAAAAAGTGTCAAATATAGTATAGAATAAAAGATTTAAAACAATAAAATACATGTTTAGACTAGATGCACCTAGTGGTCCTTATCGTTATCATGTGTCTATGATTCATCTGACTGTTGGAATGACATAGGAGATGTAGAAGGGGATTCACAGACATTTAAATCATTTAAAAATAAAAGCTAATTGGAGGCTTAAATGTAGAATAAATAGTTTTGATTACTTTGGAAAAAAAGATGCTGTGATATTTATAAATATATTGAAGATCTGTCTAATTAGCAAAGTCTACACCAAGGACAACACAGCGGACAAGGGGTCATCAATTATGTATAGAGAACACTGAGGCTGCTGAGGGCATATAGAGACCAGGAAATAACCGCCATCCGCAGCGACAAGGCCTCTGAATAATGTTGTTTTTATACCGCGTTGATTACATTTTATGTGGTTCTGTGTTTTCCGTTGGTTTGTGCATCTTGTTACAGCTGTTGTTATTTTTATTCTGCAAATCAATTCTTAATAATTCATTAGCAATAGGTTTCCGCAGCATCCGCTTCTCAGTCATCGCCTTGCAATGATTCTACGTTTAGAAGTCAAACTGTTAAAATCCCGGTGATCAGGGCCAGATGAACAGTGGGGCTAATGGGGCTACAGTCCCAGGCTTCCAGGGACTGACAACCTACTCCAAAGCCATACTGTATAATGCAGGCCTTTGATTATTTTCAGCCTCAGGCACACATGGCCCTCAATCTGGCCCTGTCGATGATGGATTCCTACCGGCTATACAAGTGTATATGTAGTATAAATGCAGCAATGCAGGTACAGTCCTCGTGACACCTCTCGAGATGCTGATTTTTTTTATTTTTATCAAAGAATCATGGCCCGGACCCAGCTTTTGTGTCACAGTGCGAAAGTAAAGTTTGGCGGTTTGTAAGTTCCATACGTGAGTGAGCAGCGCACTCCAACACTCGCGCACGGAATTCTGGACACTTACGTATCCAGAACTCTCCCTTGTCCAAAATTTGTGGCATCTTGGCCCACTATGGGCTATTATACCCAGCACTGTGACATAGGGGTAGGTCCAGACCTAAGTGCTTGTTACATTTTATAGTGTAGCGTATTTCCTATGCACTCCCCTCGCTTGTATGTTTTACGCTTGCCAAAACCTACCTTAACGTTTCAAAGCGTAGCTACTGACGTACATAATGGCAACACGTAAGTAAGTGCCAAAGCACGACCATACTGTACGATTTAAATGCCTCACCCACCTCCGTAACATTATTACGGGTGTCGTATGACTGGTCCGACCCCTTGTTCGTAGTAACGCTGTTGATACTTGGCTGGTACGTACGTTCAGAGTTACGTGGCATAGCATCTGCCCTGCGCATGCGCAGTTAATACTAATGAGTGTTTTTATGTCAGCGGCTACCGTAAAATCGCTCGTGTACGTAGTTTAGGATCTGGCCCATAGCGAGGACAGGCTTGATGAGGAAAATGTATGCAAATTGCGAGCCCACCTCTGCATCACAGTGCTGTGATCCAAATAATTGCGCAGTTAGGGGCGGGCCTTGATACAACACAGGGACCATGGGGACTTTCAGGTGTTTCTAACAATCTGCGAAGGGAAGAAATAAATAGTTGGTTGGTATGCAGGGCCGCTATCAGGGAGGCCAGAGCTGATGGGGGCCCGCTGTTAAAGTGATTTTCGTGGGGCCCTGGCCTTATGTGACATCACATAGGGGACGGGGCCCCGCAGCTGTGTCCCGGGACCTGCATTTTCTGACAGCGACCCTGTCAGTATGTATTAGATACAGGCACTAAACTAGTGAGAGACAACCTCACTGTCACTTGAATCCCCATTCTGCTCTCTTCACTGATGTCACATTTGCTTGTTATACCTGGTAACACTTGTTAAAGATGACTGTTGGTATGGTTTTACATGGAGGTATCATTTTCTTTATTCATTTGAATTGTTTGGAGTCCTTGGACTTTATTGTAAAGTGTAAAATAGAATTACGCTGGATATATGCCCATATTGCGTTTTTGATGCAAGAGAGTGAGAGAGGGACACAGACGTCCATCCTGGATTTCATAATGGCTAGATTTACTAAACTGCAGAAAAGAAAATGGAGCTGTTGTCCATAGCAGCCAATCAGATTCTAGCTCTCACTTTCCTATAAGAGAATGTCTGCTGAAATCTGATTGGTTGCTATGGGCAACTTCTCTATTTTTCCTTTTCCATAGTCTAGTAAATCCAGCCCTTAGGTGTCCTGACAGCATTGCCTCCTCTGTGCAGGCAGGGTGTCAGGATAATTTGGTAAGCTTCTCTTCATTTACCTGTCTGCCATCAACAAAGATGGATTCCTGGTGATCCAGGGCGCTGTCCTGCGATTATTGTAACAGGAACTCTTTGCAGCAGTCATCTGGAAATTTCACCATTAATGATTTCTTTTATTTACATAGATCAAGATTGTGACAATCCTGGATCCTACGAAGCTTCAAATTTTTGTGGTTTCTTAATAAACCTAAAAATTTGGATGACTAGAAGGTTACTCATTAAGAGTGCATGAGTTTCCTGTCTCTTACCTATACACTCCTTTGTTACTTGAGCATCACATTATTGTCACTACCTGGCCTATATTTATGGTAATTAGAGAGTTAACATTGCTATATGCAAGGGAGGTTTAATGCTAGGACAGATGGGGGACCCGGGAGAATTAATAAGGATGGATTACAGTCATTAACACAGTGGAATATATGTCTAAAGTGATTGCCACAACTAAGGACATCTCACACACCTCCTGTGTATCTACAGGAGACACGTCCATCTGTTTCTATATGAGGTAATCAGAGAGAGAGAGAGCTTACTGGGAGCACTCCCTGAAGACGGTGAGGGGGATATGAAGATCCTCAGTAAATACGACAGCCAATCAAGTCAACATATTTCAACAAGATGGCCAACTGATTAATTGGACAGCAGTCAACAAAACATGGCAAAATGGTCAATCAAATATCTCAGCGGGCTTCTACAAAATGGCTGTTCTCATGCCAACCTTTGATCAAGGTTGACATGTCTTTTCTTTTTTTCTGTATGTTGTCGGTGTAGGATTAGTTTATTTTTTTTTCAACTACATTTTAGCTCTAGAAAATTACTCGGTCACTTCTCTCCAGTTAAAGTAGGTTTTAATTATTTTATCAAGTTCTAGTTATTCACTCAATAGCATTTGCACAAACAATTGATCAATTTTTCAGTGGTTAATGGTTATGAGATCGTTTAAGTGTTCTGATCCTCATGGTTAAGACTGTAAAAAAGGCACTTAAACACTTCAGAAGAGGTAGAAACACTGATCTATGAAAAGGGGAGAGATATATGTATTGGAAAAAGTTAAATGCTTAATGGACCATTGTGTCATTCTGATTAGAAGGCCTTGGTGAGGTCACCTGACAGGTTACATGAAGCATTAAGGACTGCAATTAGAGTTAAGAGTAAATCCAGCTAGAAAGAAAATGTTTGGATCTGAGAAAAAACTTAATCCTGCCCTTAAGTTTAAAAATAAGAGGAAAACAGGTGGAAATTTACACCTGGAAAAACCATGCTAATTGCATAAGATAAATTCATTTTATTCTTTTCATGCAGGGAGAATACTTTGATTTTGCTTATTGCACACAGATACTGACCATCTTTGCTTTTATCTTGTTATTTAGGGCTAGGAAATATAAAATTTCATCTGTTGCAAACAATATTAGAGTTGAGAGGTGATATTTCCTGGCCTTAAATAACTATATAAAAGTAAAGCTGGTCATTGTCTGTGTGCAATAAACAACCAGAGTTTTCAAGGAGAGGTGACTGTTTTAGGTTATCTGTTATCTGGGTTTAAAACAAGGTTGCTGAATTTCTATTTCTTCCCCCTAGGAGATCTCAGAGAGAAACAATGGATACTGACATGGGGGTGTGGCTTAATGACACAATTTGTGAAATCCCTGAAGACCTGCCCCCTGCCCATCAATACTACTATTCATAGTGTTACTGGTGGATGGTGCTTGATTACATAATTTGCATAAATTCAATCTTGCCGGCTCTCCCAGGATACCGAGAGATATGCCTGAATTTCGTGAGTCTTCTGGACATTCCGGGAGAGTCAGAAACCATGGTTAAAAAAATTATTATTATAAATAATATTAAAGTAAAAAATCACTATTGACTTTGCCAATAACTTACCCCCGTCTCCAAAGGCTCAGATTTACTAAGCTGCGTGTTTGGAAAAATGGAGATGTTGCCCATAGCAACCAATCAGATTCTAGCTCTCACTTTCTTATTCCATACTAGAGATTGTCAGCTAGAATCTGATTGGTTGCTATGGGCAACATCTCTACAGTTTAGTAAATCTGGCCCTTGGAGAGGGGAGTAAATTACTGATAAGGTTGTGCTACAACATTAGTGATTTATTATTTTATAAACCCGCAGCTTAGTAAATCTGGCCCTAAAAAGACACCTGAGATATTTTCCAGAAATTCTGAGGTTTATTTAATATAGTGAGGATATTGCCCATAGCAACAATAAGATTCTAGATACTAGCTAGTGGTTTCGACAATATGAGAGCTTTAATCTAATCGTTGTTATTGGCAACATCTCCACGTTTCCTCTTCAGAGACGTCATTAAATTACCCCTCAGTTCCCGCAGTTTCTTTTGCAGAAAACCTCTGTGTATCAGATAGAGAGCAACACCACAGAGTAACATATTATTGTTTGTATGTGCCAAAAAGAAGACGAGAACACAATGTAACGCTGCCACTGCTTGTGATCAAAAGGTGAACACTGGTGAACCAGTGTAGCCATTCACAACAACGGGCGTGTTCCCGCGAATGAGCACAGTCATGACCTGAATGTTAGTGTAAGTGCGCACAATTTCAGCCTGATCGTTTGGACCAGCTACAGGTCTTACTGCATACGGGATGATGATGACGGTGATAGTAGCATTTAACCTTGCACATGTATCTATATATTTAATTGTTTGGAATAGGAATTAGGATTAATGTAAAGCCAAACAAACATTTATTAACAGGCTTTCATATAACTCTATCAAATTACATAGCACTTTACAGAGAAAATTTCACATTCACATCAGTCCCTTCCCCATTGGATCTACATTCTAAGGTCTCTAACACAGACATAAACACACAGAATAAGCAATTGACCTACCAGCATGTTTTTGGAGTGAGGGAGGAAACCCATGCACACACAGGGAGAACATACAAACTCCACACAGATAAGGCCTAGTCTGGGAATCGAACTCATGACCTCAGGGCTGTGAGACACTAGCGCTACTCACTGAGCCACCATGCTGCCCATGTTGGTATTACAATATTACAATATTTGATCAGACGGGTGTTGTAGTAACGTTTCTGCCTAAAAACTCCAATGAGTGAATGCTCCTGGCATTTTATTGCCAGTAAATTCAGATCATCAGAACGTCAAATCACACCCAACCCTGCATTTGTGTCTGGATGACTGGGGAAGAGAACGTCATTGTGCCTGACAGCAGAGGCGGACCTAACGAGTTGTGGGCCCAGGTTCAAAAATATGCTTTGGCCTTGATGATATCCCAGATAACCCAGTGGGGAGCTTTGGCAGTGCGGTAATGATGGCTGTGGACCCTTGTATCAGCATGGGCCCCGGTGCTGTTGCACCAATGGTAGTTCCGCTCCTTCCTGACAGTCATGTGACCACAAGCAATAGACTGCACTTATCCAGAGCCATACTAAGTTTAACTTCTGGATCCCTCATAAGAGACCCACTATTTGTGTTTGGGGGATTTTCCAAACAGGACGAGTTATTTTTGCATTTCATTCTTGATCATTAATTTGTATGTTATGAACGGTCCTAATGACAGCATCCTGATAATATGTATCTGGGGCAGAGTTTTAATGTTTGGGATTAGTTCTGTATTCGGCTCTTGATGGATCATGGTCCATTATTTGTGTTCTGCAGACGCCGCACTGTGGCCGAGCATCATGGGAGTTATAGCCCAACCAAAAAAAGACTTGTCAATATCCGCTGAGACTTTGATTACAGAGAGAACTTCACACTAAAGTTTTAGCGCTGCCGATTTGACAGGAGAAGTTAAGTGGCAACAAATAACCAAAGGTCATTGGCTCCTGTTTATAGAAATAAAATACATGTTGCTCGTTCTCTACTTGTTTTCTACGAAATTGCACAGTTTCCCGTGCGATAAGCCACTAGGAGCTGACAGACTTAACACCTCGGGTCTTGACATAGCTCATGTAAGCTGTTTTAATACAGCTTTGGCGAAAGTACCTGCCTTTTAGTGCCACCGCTCCTGTAATGGCTGCGTAGGCGGCACTTTAGCGCAGAGGAGCTGTCGTGTTTCACTACGTCCGTATTTATGACTCGGGAGCTGTGCCGCTCTGCAGCGAAGGGACGGTAAAGGACGTTAATCCCGGTGATTCATGGGACGCATCTAGGCCAAGTCGGTACTGCAGTGTTAGCTATCCCTTGTGTGTCTCTACCCCCAGCAAGAGATATATGGTAACTGGATAACTTCAATCCAAATTCACAGCGGCTATTAGCAGAGTTGTAAAAAACAAAATATAAAAAATAAACAAAAACAAGGTTCAGGGCTTAGCGTGGGCCATATCTGAAGGGTGCGAGGAGGGGCGTGGGACAAAATCACCACACTGCCTTTAAAAAAAGCACAAAAGTACTTGTATAGGGGAGTTTTATATAT
>WWET01000244.1:328344-349900 GCA_011038615.1 Limnodynastes dumerilii | reverse complement strand
GGCTGAAGTTAGGGTAGCCTTCAGCCAGCGTAAGGAAGGGGCCATACACCCGCACAGGGGGAGTGTCGGGGAAAGCGAACGCCGATACGCTGTGCTTTAGTAAGCACAGCGCATCGGCGTAGGTCTTGATCAGGCCCCTTGTCACTCCCCTCGGACGTACGTAGTTTAGCCGTGTTACGCTTTCCAAACCCTACCTTAATTTTTCCAAGCGTAACTCCTGTCGGCCGCAATGGCAGCACATACTTACGCAGTTATGCACGCCCATACTGTACGATTTAAATACCTCACCCCGCCTCCGAAGCGTAATTACGGTTGTATGTCTGGTACGCCCCTTCGTACGTCGTTATGATGATGAGACGTGACTGGCCCTTACGCTGTGAGTTACATGGCATAACATCTGCCGTGCGCATGCGCAGTATGTACTAATGAGCGCTTTTACGCTAGCGGCTAGCGTAAATTCACTCGCGTACGTAATTCTGGATCTACCCCAGTATTCTTAAGTCGTTAGTTCGATCGTTTAAACTCATTAATATCCTTGTTGTTTTTTTTATTTGATGTGTTTTGTGTTATGTGATTCGTTTAAACGGCGTATATGTGCGAAAAAGAACCGCTCATTATAACATGAACGCTTTTGGACACAGGTTTTACAACATCTCGGCAATTAGGAGACACGATGACAGTGGCATCAAATTGAAATGCAAATGTTTAACGTTTAATGGCTCCATATTTATTTATTTATTTGTAGGAAAATGGCAGCATGGCGGGGAGCGGAGCGCTCATTACTGACATTCTGTCAAATGCAGGGGAGTTATTCATCAAAACAGACCATCAGATTTTTTCTCCAGAGCGCTGTGTTTTCCTTCTGATGTCCAGCTTTGGCAAAGTGGAATTGTTGTATAGCAGGCAATAGTTCAGGGAGAGCTCGGAGGGAAGATACAGACGTTGGTACGGGGGTGAGGCTTAATGACGCAATTTGTGACCTGAAGCCCCGCCCCTGGCCATAAATACTACTATTCATTGGGTTACAGGGGGGATGGGGAGGGGCTTGATGACACAAATTACATCAGTCCCCACCTCATCCTTAGTAAACCTAAGAACGGCCGGTTTGATTAGCCAGGGGGCGGGCCTTCAGGCAGGATTTGCATAAATTTCACCCTTGAACCACGTCCCGTGCTATTGTTTCTTGTGGAAGGGAAAAACAAGGAGTCGCCATCTATGGTATCAATTCCCACCCCTTGTCTGTCAAATGCGGTGATCCATAGGGGGAGGGGCAGTGCATTATGATGTCATTTGTGTCATCAAGCCCCGCCCCATCTATAGTAACACTATGGATTGCAGCATTCATAGGCATGGAGGCGGGACTTTAGGCAGGCATGGTGGCCGTAAATTTTCCCCGCAGTCCTGCTCCATCTCTCCACATGATTCCATACAATCAGTGGCTTTCAGCACTCTGATTGGTGGATAGTTCCAGCCTTCCACCAATCAGCATGCTGATGGCCAGTCACTGTCTGGCTGCAGGCTGAGAGGCACGTAGAGGATGCTGCTGGGTGTAATCCCCAATAAAGGCAGCAGGGGAGCATCTTTCTTTGTCTGATTGAATGAGATGATGCTTGTCTACCAAAATTGACCTCACTCTCCATGGAATCCATGAACTACAATCCATGGACTATGTAAATATTAAAGCTGTAATCTACACTGTTCTTTGCCTATATGCAGTATACAATAAACCTTTCATTTGCTTCTTTCCTTTTGCTCCTATACAAGGAGCCGTCCGACTAATAATACCAGGGAGATCTCAACAGCTGTATTGGCACAAGTCAATATAAAATGTCTTTTCCTCATTTTTTTCATCGCTCCATCATGTTTACACAGTTGGAATGTTTGTTGACATACTGCCATTGTAATAAAGCCTATAAACATGCTATTTTCATATTGTACTTTCATGAAATAAAAATAATTATCTGCACATGTGTTTTGGGTAAAATAACACATAGGTATACTTAATATAAATATAGAACACACTGGGGTTGTGACACGCAGGATTCCATGCACATAATCACAGAGGTAATCCTGTTTAATCCAAAGAAAAGTATACATTGATATAATAATTGTGCCCAGGTGAATGGAATTACAAATTCATATCTGGAACATGCAAAATCTATGACATCATGGTATGTGTTTAAAGCGGTTCTGGTTGCCGCTCTATCTATCTATCATTGTGGGGTATAATGTCAGCAGTGATAGGTTTGGCATGGTAGATTCCTCACATTGTCCCCGCTCCTGCTTCTGGCTCTCTCCTCCCCTCTGTATCCTGCTGCTTCTCCCACATCTCTCTTACCTTCTGTGTCCCCAGTCCTGCTTTCAGCTCTCTCCTCCCCTTCTGTGTCCCGGCTCTCTGCTCCCCTTCTGTGTCCCGGCTCTCTGCTCCCCTTCTGTGTCCTGGCTCTCTCCTCCCCTTCTGTGTCCTGGCTCTCTACTCCCCTTCTGTGTCCCAGCTCTCTACTCCCCTTCTGTGTCCCGGCTCTCTACTCCCCTTCTGTGTCACGGCTCTCTCATCTCCTTCTGTGTCCTGGCTCTCTCCTCTTCTCTGTGTCTCTATTTCCAGCTTTCCCCTCCCCTCTGTGTTCCAGCTTTCTTCTCCCTTCTGTGTCCCCGCTCCTGCTCCCGACTAGCTCCTCCGTGTCCCCGCTTCTGCTACTGACTCTCTCCTCCTCACTGTGTCCCCACTCATGCTCCCTCTCTGTGTCCCGACTCTTTTTCCTCCCTCTTTGTGTCCCGTCCCTTTCTGTGTCCTTCTACTGGCTCTCTCCTACCTGGTTTGTCCTGATGCTCTTTATATTTTTGTGTCCCAACTCTCTCCTCACACTGTGTCCTGACTCTCACCTCTCCTCTGTGTCCTGGCTCTCTCCTCTTCTCTGTGTCCCTGCTCCCAGCTTTCCCCTCCCATCCCCTCTGTGTTCTGGCTCTCTCCTCCCTTCTGTGTCCCTGCTCCTGCTCCCGGCTATCTCCTCTGTGTCCCTGTTTCTTCTCCTGACTCTCTCCTCCTCTCTGTGTCCCTGCTACCGGCTATCTCCTCTGTGTCCCTGCTTTTGACCCTGACTCTCTCCTCCTCTCTGTGTCCTCACTCATGCTCCCGGCTCTCTCCTCTGTGTTTCCATTCATGCTCTCGACTCTTCTTCTCTCTGTGTCCCAATTCATGCCCCCCTCAAATGCTCCCGGCTTTCTCCTCCCCTCTGTGTCCTGGAGTTGTGGTTCCACTATGCCTGGAGTGCTGAAGGTTGAACACGCTTGTTCTAAGCTTTGCATAAAGTACACAAGTTGCTACTAGTTCCTTTTAGTTTAGTTAAGCAATAACCATTCTACTACTCAATATTGATTTAGCCCACAAAATGCTTGCCTCTACTGTGCCTCAAATATTGATTCCTAGTTAATTTATAGGTCGATCTTTGTCTTTTATTGCCTACTAAAAAAGTTGAAAGGTTCTGTTTATAGATTCAGCTGACACAGTTTAGGCTTGCTTCATATATGTGTGCTAGCACTAGTTCTTATTGTATATCTATATAGTACACGCATTTTGACCAATTAAAAATGGCCTCCTAACAACACTAGAGAATATGCAATGAGAGAGTTTCCTAAAAGGGGACAGGGTTGTGTTATCTTGGGGGATGTGTTTTTGTCATGATGTAGGAGTGATCATTGGCCCTCAGGGGCATGTCCATGCAGAGCAGTAGTAAAGAACATGTCTTCTGCACCAATCAGGACATAGATGTCCTGAACAAGGGGGAGCCTGCCAATAGGGACCATCCCACAAATCTCAGACATTTAGGCGATAGGGCTTTGCTGAATGACACTATTCTTCAGTCTCATCTCAATCAGTAGATATCATTATCACAAATGGCATATGGAATCAACTCAGCATCTCTTGAGTTAAATCCAGGGTTTTCCCTATTTATCTGAAATAGAGGGGAAAAAAGGCAGTCGTTAGCAAATTCCAGTAATTGAATTCCAGTCGGATGGCCGAGATGTGATTAAAACAACAGAGGCATAAAAAAACATATCCATCTACCCAGAGCCAGTGTAAGAGCGTCTCTGAGAGTTTCACTAATAAAAGATAATGGTCGCGCCTTTAATTTCTGTAACTTTCATTGTTTAATTAGGACCCTCATTAAAAACCTATAACTTTTCATTTAATAGGAAGGCAGCTGCCCGGGGATATTTGTATTGCAGAGTTCAGAGGTGCGGCCCGTGTAGGCCAAAAATCCCTCTGCGAGAGCTGTGGGGGTTATAAAATGAAGTATTTGATTGGCGTTTTGGGCAGAGTAAGCGCCGTGTGTATCTAGAGAGTAGTAACGGGGTGACCGTATGAGGACTCAATAAGCAAAGGGACATTCGCCGGGGAGGTGCATGCATTCCGCATGGCTAGCTGCATGGGTCGGAGATTACGAGATCTATATATAAGGTTGCTCTATGGACATGGAAGTGTCCATAACTACAAAAGAGTTGTGCAAATACCACGCCAGGGTTATGCAAATCGTGTGTTTAAGTCCCGCCCTCTTCCCAGCACTACCACAGATCATAGTGCTCCAGAGGGTGGGCAGGGCTTGATGTCGATAATCACGTCTACAAGCCCCGTCCATCCCTAGTAACACTAGGGATTACTGTTATAAGAGGCCCCCATGCAGGAGATTTGTCAGGTCTCCCGGTATACTGGGAGAACTGCCCGAATTTCGAGAGTCTCCTGGGTATTCTAGGAGAAATAGTAACCCTGGACTATGCACGACAGAGGGGAGTGACAAAGACATAAACCCGAATCGTTAGATACTGGGCCATCATAATAAATGCCAAAAGTATAATTTTACTGACAATTTGACAATCGTTTAATACTGATGCTGCCGTTTTTATTCAGAAATACATTTCCTGTCAGCACTAGACATGCCTATGGGTGGAGCTATTGATAGGACACACCCCTTTGGTGGTACAGGACACACCCGTCTGGTGGCACATGACAGCACCTTAATAGTGCTATCACAGTCTCCAAGCATGGTTATGGGATTCTTATCCACTTGCATGTTCATTGATCACTTAAGCTCAGGGATGCCGACTCTCCCTGAATATCTGGGAGACTCTCGAAATTCAGGCAGTTCTCCCGGTATCCCAGGAGAGCCAACAAATCTCCCCAGGGGTCTTGAGGCTGTGGTTTCATTCAAACCACTGCCAGAAGTCCCACCCCCTGCCTAGCAACACTACTATTCATAGGGCAAGATTTACTAAGCTGCGGGTTTGGAGAAGTGGAGATGTTACCCTTAGCAACCAATCAGATTCTAGGTGACATTCTCTAGTATGTAACAGGAAAGTGAGAGCTAGAATCTGATTGCTTGCTATGGGCAACATCTCCACTTTGGGTTTCAGACCCAATTTGCATATATTACATAATTAAACCCCGCCCCTTGCAGGCATGTATGGCTTCCCTCCGGAATCTTGGCAACTATGTAGCACTCTTGACACTAGGAATCCCCATTGATGTACTTGTATTAAGCTTCTCCTGTCTTCTCTGACAGTGTTATCGATCATTGGGTACACTCCTGGGGTCAGGGGATTTTTTGTACAGTATATCGGCAGAATCTCTTATTTTCCTCTGATTTTCTCTACCTGCGCTGTCCTCTCTCATCTCTCATCTGTGTTTTCTCCTTCCCTGTCTCTTTGTGTTTCATCCGCCTCTCTGTTGGTTGGCACCATTTTCCCCTCTTCTCCCTTCCCTCGACACCTCTCACGCTTAGATAATCATACGTTTTGTCAGCAATGCCTGACCTATGGCTCAGCCCATCTGTAGAGTTTGTCTCCTACTGTTAAACCTCGGGTTCAGGCCGAACATTCATCAGAACAGATGTATCACATAAGTCTTTACTGCTTACACTTATCTGTCGACCAGATCCAGAGCCTGAAAAATAAGAGGAAATCAGGAGGAAAGATACACCTGGGCTCACTCTTTGCATGCAGTGAGAATACTTTGCTTTTGCTTATTACACACAGATACTGACCGGCTTTACTGTTACACTCTTATTGAGACTTGTGCTAGGAGACATTACCTCTCAACTCTGTTTACCACAGACTAAATAAGAAATGGAACTTGGGGGCAGGTTTCTGAGGATGCAATTTTATGCAAATGCTGTCATGAAACCACGCCCCCTGCTTGTCAATGGCACAAAACTTACTGTTACTAGGTATGGACGGGGCTTGATGAAACCATTTACATAATTTAGCCCCACCCATGCGTATCATTGTGCAATCCCCCCAACACTCCCCCCTGTCCGAGTGTATTTTCCCTTGCTTATGCGAGGGACGTCCCCTCAGCCGTTACTATACTGATACTACGGACGCCCGATCCTAGATCGGGCGTTTCCATAGTAACGCCAGCTAACATCTGGTCGGCTCATGCGCAGATCGGCATTTCAGCCCATCTTACGCTTACACCCAGCGTATTACCGTCGGGCAGCGTAGTTCTGGATCAGGCCCATAGTATGGATAGACTAATTTGAGGTCCTCAATCTAATTGCAGGAGATTTGCTGGCTCTCCTGGGATACTGGGAGACATACTTGAATTTCAAGAGTCTCCCGGACATTCTAACCATGTCTTACTTTCATACTCTGGATATGGTTCTGTTTCACTGGTTTTGTACTAGACATTTCCGTGTCACCATTCCCATATTGTAATGTTTTTTTTTATATCATTCATCTCTAGGTAAAACTATAGGATGAGCCCAAAGACTGAATCTTCTAACCCAGGATAAGAATGAATTGTGAAATGGAAATATATGAAATAAATTACTATAAAATACAGATCTTTAACTTTAACTTCTTTATTAAAATAATCCCTTTATTTTTACTTTGCTTCCCAAAGCAAAGGACATTAGACTACAAACTGTAAATTTTGCACCTTTACTGAGTCCACTGTGTCCACACTGTAGCGCAGAAGGGCCCCACAGCCTATGACATGGCTCCATCTATGTAACTATCAGTCCCTAGCGTCACTCTAGTGTCTGAGATCTACAATCTCAGATACTAGAGCGAGTCTAGTGACTGATATTTACATAGAGGAGAGGAAGTCCCACCCCCTCTTCTCATTGGTGAAAATGGTTGCTCTGGCCTCTAACATTTTCACCTATGAGAAGAGGGAAAGGCTCCTCTCCTCACCTATTCACCCCTATTGCTGCGCTGCCTCTCCAGATCGGTGCCGGCTGACATCGCATCACCTCGGTCCTGGCATTAGTGCCTCCCTGCAGAACACACAGTTCTTACCCTCTGCTGGTGCAAATTACAGCCCCTCTGCAAACACCTCCATCTTTCTTCATACACAAATTGGCCTTTAGCACCTCAAAGCTCAGGCCTGCCTTGGCTGATTAGCAGTCAGTTTGCATTTTAGCAGACATTGGCTAAACATTCATACTTTCTTTAATTAGTGTTTAATTGCACTGTGTTTGTGTTTGCATTTTGGCCTCCATCTCATATGCTGGCTATATAGATTTATGTATGTATAGATTTATCTGTACATGCTGGTATGTGTGTATGGGAATCCTGCACAGAACTAATTAAACCACCCAGTACCTATTGATTTGGCATTGTTGCTGATGTATCAAGGGCATAGCTAATGGTTTCAGGCCTAGCTGAATGCTGACAAACCATGCTTGGACTTATACACCAGGAAGGTCATGGGTTGGTCGGGACTATGCTAGAGGCTAGTCGTGTTCAAGGAGCCCCTTGGGACAGATTTACCAATCTGCAGAGAAACAAAAGTAGAGATGTTGCCCATAGCAACCAATCAGATTCTAGCTCTCACCTGATTACTACATATTAGAGAATGTCAGCTAGAATCTGATTGGTTGCTATGGGCAACATCTTCTCTTTTCCTTTTTCCGCAGTTTAGTAAATCTGGCTCCTGGTCTTTTCCCGGATTGGGCCAATGAGTCACTTGCATATAATTTGGAAGGTACGCAATTATACGCACGCATCCTGCAAGGTAACACCCATGACACTCCCCTTACACGGCTGTGTTGTCGGTGACTTACACCACCATAGAGCACCATTATCCCTACGTCTGTAGTTATGGATGTTTACGGACGTATGTGCGTATCTATCAAGCCACGCCCTCAAATGCCCATTTAAATGCATCCCCCCACTTTGAATGTACAGATTTTAATCCCGACCCTCCGTACGTATGTCCCTAGGTGTGATTCACAAGTTCCTGCCTAATGGACTACCATGCGTAAATACTACGTAACTTGCGTGGAAAAGTTACTGCATGCGCAGTTCATCCGATTCTAAAAATACGCACACATTTCCATGTGAAAACGGATCGGTGAATACGGTCCAAATACTTTAAACTCTAATTTAGAGTCCAGCTACAAAACACGACTTCCCAAATCATTCTAGACCGGATCCCCATTTAGTAGCTGGTGTCCTCATGGTGGGGGTAGGGAAGGTAAGCCCTTATGACGTACATTTTGATCCTCATTTGTCCACTGACCCTATTTTAAGTGGTGTCAGTGCATAAAGGCAAAAGCAGATCTTCCAACTCTGGATCACCCCCTCTGTGTGTCCCCCACTGCTTTTACATGTTCTCTTGCTGCTATGTGTCTGTATCGGTGTCATTGCCTTCTGCTCTCCTCCCCTCGTCCTTCTCCTGTCTTCTCTGTTGGCTGTTCGCATCGCACGACTCCGGGGAAGGCTTCTGCCATCGTTCCTTCCTTCCTTCCTTGCAACAGCACTTCCCCTTTTGCAGTTTTTGTTTTGGGTTAAGAGAAATATGTTTCTCTGCCCAAGGCCACTCCAAGCTATTATCGCAGCCCCTCCGGGTGAAGGAGAGGAGGAAGACGCTCTCTCTGAGATGTCATCCTATTTTAGTAATCAAGTCTGCTCTTTTTTGTTAGAGCGGCTCATCAGTGTTCCTCCCGTTATCTTGGCTTCTCCATCCACCACCAGCGGCTGCTGTGACTGAGGGACGTTCAGGATATTACCACTCCTTGCTTCCCCATTGATACAGCTGACAGCTTCATTGCGGCTGTATTAAGGCATATAAAAAAAGAATATTTCTACATTGAATGTATTCATTTTGACAAGGTAACCGTTTCTGGTTAGGGTAAGGTTGTAAAATGGGAATGGTTAAGGTTAGGTTGCAGGACAAGGATGGTTAGGCTGCAGAACAGGAATGATTAAGGTTAGGCTGCGGAGAGGGTTAAGGTTAGGCTGCAGGACAAGGATGGTTAGGTTGCAGGATAGAAATGGTTAAGGTTAGGCTGCAGGATAAGGATGGTTAGGCTATGGAGAGGGGAGGGTTAAGGTTAGGCTGAGGGACAAGGATGGTTAGGCTGAAGGACAAGGATGGTTAGGTTTAGGGGAGGGTTAAGGTTTGTCTGCGGTACAGGGATAGTTAGGGTTAGGCTGAGGAGAAGGAAGGCTTAGTGTTAGGCGATGGCTCAGGGATGGTTAGGAGTAGGCTGCAGAAAGGGAAGAGTTAAGGTTAAGCTGCAGGACAAGGATGGTTAGAGGAGGGTTAAAGTTAGGCTGCGGGATGAGGATGGTTAGGGTTAAGGTCAGGCTGCAGGAAGGGGAGGGTTAGGGGTAGTGAAGGGTTGCAGTTAGGCTGTGGGAGGGGATGGTAAGGATTAGGATGAAGTAAACTTACCTGTCGCTGTTGGAGTTTTCATGCAGTCACTGGAGCTCACACTACTGTCTCTTCGGAAAAACTGACTGCCGTCAGCACTTTATGGAGGCAAAGTCGAAAGTCAGATCATTGAAGCAGCACACTACACCCACGAGGTCCACGTCTTAAATCTCAAAGCGTCCTACACACAGGGAATTATAGTATAATCTTCTAACGCTGCCAAGGGTTGTCACATGGTTTATCTATTTATTTATTTAATATGGAGAAGCGTTTGCCGCTGGCAGATTGAAAGGCCCTTCCTTGATGTTAACTACCATTTAAATAGGTGAATCGTGTACTCTAAGACATCAGTCAATATTTATCAGTCTCATTATGAGAGTCTACTTTTAATGAATGGCCTATTAGAAGTGGTTAGCTTAGGAAATGACTCGTTAATGGTGCCGCTGTGTACTGACGGAGACTCGACTTCGCTCATCTTCTCTTGTGATGTTGGACACTGAGTGACAGAGAAGGGAGATTTGGGACACTACGTTCCTGTCTGACACTTGCCGACACCTCCTATTATTACGTGTTTTCCAATTAATCTAATGTTTGTCCGTCGTGTCTCATGCAGCGCTGAGGGTAAATTGCTTTTGCTCCACTACAGAAACATTAATGCACAGGGAAGAGGCTGCTGGGAAAGCGTTACTGTGTGGTGGGAAGGCCAGTGATAGGCCACTAATTGACTGGCTGCTTGTTACAAGTAATTTAGGTCTTCAATATTTGTAACATAGGGGGCTCTATTTCCCAGACAGCCTCCTGTCTTGGGCTGCACTGGAGGAGGTGTGTCTTGTGCTCAGCCATTGGAGGCGTGTCTTGTGCTCAGACAGAGGAGGTGTGCCTTGTGCTCAGCCAGAGGAGGCGTGTCTTGTGCTTAGACAGATGAGGCGTGTCTTGTGCTTAGACAGAGGAGGTGTGTCTTGTGCTCTGCCAAAGGAAGTATGTCTTGTTCTCAGCCAGAGGAGGCGTGTCTTGTGCTCAGTCAGAGGAGGTGTATCTTGTGCTTAGCCAGAGGAATTGTGTCTTGTGCTCAGGCAGAGGAGGTGTGTATCTTGTGCTCAGCCAGAAGAGGTGTATCTTGTGCTCAGACAGAAGAGACGTGTCTTATGCTCAGCCAGAGGAGGCGTGTCTTGTGCTCAGCCAGAGGAGGTGTATCTTGTGCTCAGCCAGAAGAGGCGTGTCCTATGCTCAGCCAGAGGAGGTGTATCTTGTGCTCAGACAGAAGAGGCGTGTCTTATGCTCAACCCGAGGAGGTGTGTCTTGTGCTCAGCCAGAAGAGGCATGTCTTATGCTCAGCCAGAGGAGGCGTGTCTTGTGTTTAGGCAGAGGAGCAATGTCTTGTGCTCAGGCAGAGGAGGCATGTCTTGTGCTCAATCAGATTGGTTATAATGAATTCTCGCACAGATCTGAGCATGTAGCAGCAATCCAACTGCAATGCACATAAGTTCAGCAAACGTCTTCACTCTGCCCACAATGAAAGTTATTGCATGCCGTCTCTTTGATCCACAATCTCCTTCCCCCTATTCTTAGTATATAATCATAGTGTCCTTCTATGCTTAGCATGACAAACATACTATGAGCATTCCCCATATTCATTTCATTTGCATCGCAGCCTTTTTTTTATAATGTGGGATAACCGTCCTCAGTTATAACCCCTCCTCCCTGCTCTGCACCCACCCTCCCCTCCGCACCTTGCCCAGTGCTGCATATCACCCGCTCCCTGCTCCCCTGCCTCCCAGCACACGCTATGAACACACACAACATATTTTATGCTATGCTGAACATCTCGTCCTTACAACAGGCTCTTCCCACACAGCAGCTGTTCCCCAACGCGCTGCCGACTTCTCCCAACCGTCTCTTACAGTCGCTGCATCCAAAAACACAAAAGCTGAATATTAAATCCCAGCCCGGCCTCCCTCCGCTCACTCTATTGTCGTGAATTACGCCTCCCACCGTTCAGGGTCACTCAAATATTTGCTATCATTTCGCTGCCACGTTGGTTGTGTTCTGTAAAGTGTAAAACAAGATTAAAAAAAACAAGAAAAAACATGGTCATTGTCACTGCATAATCGCTGGGGGATCACATCAGACCAGCCGTATGACTAACGCAGCACAGCCATTATTTTACACTTCATTGCCCGAGGAAAATGGGTGGCAAAAGTGTCAACTTGAGACATATTAAAGGAAAAACTAACGTAATTTGTTTTGTTTTTTTTGTTTTTTTTAGGACTTTGCAGCGATGGATTAATAATATTGGGCCGTATTCAGAGATACGTTTTTTCTCCGTTTGCCGTGCGTATTTTTAAGTACGTTTCAACTGCGCATGCATAGCAACTTTTTATACGCTGTTCACGTAGACTATACGTGCTGAAGTGCCTCACGGATGGACTTGTAATACGCACGGATCTCCCACAGAAAAATACGCATGGAGGAATTTACATAGAAATAGGCGGGGGGAGGTATTTAAAAAGGGAAGTGGGCGCGATAATAAAGATACGCACGGACGGAGGAAACATACGCTCGAAAAAAGCCACAGAAGGTTACAGGTGGTCTTTGGAGGCAGAAGTCTCCGTGGGAATGGATTAGCAAGGGGAGTGACTGGGGTTTTGGTGGGTGTTACTTGCTTCGTCCGTGCGCATATTTGCGGACCGATCGCCAGATGGATCTCTGCTATACTACATCCTCTCTTTGCAGCCTAACTCTAAGACTATCCTGCTGTACTACATCCCCTCCCCGCAGCCTAACTCTAAGACTATCCTGCTACACTACATCCCCTCCCCACAGCTTAACTCTAAGACTATCCTGCTATACTACATCCCCTCCTCACAGCCTAACTCTAAAACTATCCTGTTGTACTATAGCCCCTCCCCGCAGCCTAACTCTAAGACTATCCTGCTATACTACATTCCCCCCCTGCAGCCTAACTCTAAGACTATCCTGCTATACTATATCCACTCCCCACAGCCTAACTCTAAGACTATCCTGCTACACTACATCCTCTCCATGCAATCTAACTCTAAGACTGTCCTGCTGTAGTACATCCCCTCCATGCAGCCTAACTCTAAGACTATCCTGCTATACTATATCCCCTCCCCACAGCCTAAGACCACTAACCTGTTGGTGTCTAGTCTTGCGTCGGGAACCGGTGGATCCTGCGGCATGTCTAATTACTCACGTTTACACACTGTGTGTATTTTTTGGAGCGGTGGACGGAACCCACTCTAACATATACACAACAGCAAGGTGTACAGCCGAGTACAGGGCCGCCAACAGGGACAGACAGCCGGGAATTTTGTCTGGGGCCCTGAAGCTCGCCAATACTCTGCAGCAGCAGGTATCAGTGGGATCCAACCGGAGAGGTTTAGCAGACTGCACAACAGCGGGCCGATGCACAGGCAATGATATCCCTGCGCCTCAATCCGCTGTGTATCAGAACTCCAGGTCCGCAGCTCTCTGCCCTATATGTGAAGGGGGTATGCTGCGGACCGTGTCCCGGGCACCAATACCCCTAGCGCAATCCCTAGCTCGGTCCATGCTACAGGCCCAATTCAAAGCAGAGTGTACGCCAGCTGATTTTCTACTACGCATGTTCAGCAATGAAGAGCGCTCTGTCACGGCTCATTCAGACCTGAGCGCAACTCAAGCTGCAGTGAGGGGTGTGTCTTGGGAGTTAAGGGGTGGAGGGACGTAGTGTGTACATTAGGGGTGTGGGGCTCCGGTCAGAATGGCCAATTTTGGATCAGTTTTGGATCAATTTTGGATCGGCCGTTTTCTCCCCAGCCAGTTGTGAACTGCATGGGATTTCGATTGCTATACCTCGATGAGGCATAGCAATCGATCGTCGGAGCACCGAAAGCGCTGATTGACGAAATCGTAAGAAAAAATAGTCCCTTCCCTAATTCTAACCCTAACCCTCCCCTCTCACTACCCTAACCTTAACCCTCCTTTCCTGGCAGCCTGACCCTAACCCTCCCTCCCCTACAGCCTGACCCTAACCCTTCCTACCCCGCAAAGTGGGGTAGGGACAACGGTAATTGCGAAAGTGAATGGGTGAAGTATGCCGAACGGCATACGCACCCATTCATTATAAAAAAGTGTAAATGTGTAAGTATTCGAAAAAGGGACATCCGAAAAAGAACTTTCGGATGTCCCTTTTTCAGAAATCAGATTTTCTACCCGGAGAGTGTAACCGGTACATTAAGGGGCCCAAGCAAGTGCCCCCCCATCCAGAGCCGAACACAGACATAAAAAAAGGAAGGTTTACATGAAAACATTTAAACCTAACCCCAGGTCATAGCTACGTCTAGGCGGCTGACCTCCCATGACCCATTGCAGACCCTTACCCACCCAAGCCACATAAATGACAATCTACACGTGCCTGTAAGTTCTTTACGGTCAGCGTATGGGGACAGCAATCTCTTGCATCTTTTGACACTATGACTCATGTCATTTATTTAACGCAACATCCAAATAATGAGGGCACATACTGATTTTATAGAGTTGCCAACGGCCAATCGGTGCACATTATGCACCGTGTATATATTTCCATGCATTATACTGGAAGCCTTCTAAAAATATCGACTTTAGAGACGCAATTAATCAAAGATCCATTTAAAGATTAAGCGCCATCAAGCACTGGTTGGCATAGATAAGGCTTCCCTATCTACATCTCTGCCGTGCAAAGCACTATGGGTAGTGATTTCTGAGGGCTGCCGAATGATTGACAACGCCGACTTCTGATTGGATTTTGCTGCATCCTTCACCGTCTCTCTACCTGCAACAGTAAAACACAAATCATAACAGAGAACTGAGCCCATCTAAACTTCCAGAGTCCTAAATAATACTCTATGTCAAAGGAGAGATGTTCAAGAGCATCTTGCACTCAAATATCAGGTGTTTACTGTATTTGTTGCTTGCAGATTGCAATAGCAGCAGCAGGGAGCATGTTGATTACTTACTGGCCATGCTGGATTATCTCACGTCTAATCAGTCCGCATATGATTAGGTGATAAGAAATTCTTTACTTTCTAGCTGCTGGCGGGATACAGTTGCAAACTGTAGGCACTCATACACATCCCTCCTTCCCTCCTGTTTCCCTGCAGCGGAGCTATAAATGTCCACCCTGCTATTTGCTGAACTCTATTCTTTTGTGCACCCACGTGCCATGCCCACCCCCTCTGCCTGTTGTCATTTTAACCCCCATCCCCCCCACAGTTGCCTTCTCTTCCATTTTTTGCATGTGCCCTCTCTCTGAAAAGCACATCTGTATTCCTGCATTCTCCTTGTACCTGTAACTTGTCCACCCCAGACTAGAATCTTTTATCTTCTTCCCACCAAATCACCTGTCAAGCACCCATCACATCAGAGAAGGGCTCCATCGGTGCCTCTGTAATTATCCGATTACTAATCATGCTTTGAGCAAGAATTCTGAATGAAATCCAAATGTGTTTTAGGAAGCAGCAATTAATATTTCATGCTTCTCACAGAAGCTGTTTTCAAAGAATTCCTTGTCTCGCCCCTTGTAACCTTCCTTTATAGACCGTCGCTAGTAGCTAGCATTAATGATGGGTCTGTTATCTCCATTCTGGGAGTAGTGGAGAGAACTCTGCAGAAAGATTTCTAGGTTTATGAAATGGAATAACTGGTGACATGAAGAGGCGGCATATAATTAAACAGGGTGTAGTTTGCGGCTTTGATGATCTGTATTGCGCAGATTATCTTGTTGCTGGGAAACAACGACTGCTGACGATTGGCGTCGGCCCTGCGTCTCCTGGGGCTTCGAAGATTCCAATGCCGGCAGGTAAGTTTTCATCCTTACCCCAACTATCCTGCTCTCACAACCTAACCTTAATCCTTCCACTAACCATAACCCTCCATTTCTCACAGCCTAACCCTAAATTCCCCCACCCCTGCAGCCTAACAATGACTTTCCGCCCCTCGCAGTCTATCCCTAACCTTCCCCTCTCCACAGTCTAACCCTAACCTTCCCCTTCCCACAGTGTGGCAGATGTCATGCATCGGATCTCAGTGCGTACAAAGTTGATTTCGGCACGTGCACAACTCCGTATGACATGGGTGTGGGGCAATTTAAATCATTTTCGAATCAGCCATTTGCGAACTGGCTGGGATTTCAATTGCATATTCGTCTGTCTCTATTTCGAATGACAGCAGTTTTTTTTTAATTAATGGGTGAGTATGCGATTTGCACCTCTAGACCACTGGAGAGGTGAGTATCCTGCTCCGGGGACTTAGGGTTAGGCTGTGAGGGGGGAGACTTAGGGTTAGGCTGCAGGGGGAGAAACTTAGGGTTAGGCTGCAGAGGGAGGACCTTAGGGTTAGGCTGTAAGTTGGAATTTCGGACACAGGAAACCACGAAAACATAATAGTCCAGAGTGGGGATATGTTTTGAACGTGTAATTAGGAAGATAGAACATGGTATGCTGGTAGAGGTGAGTGCAGTGGCATAGTCACATTTTTAATATCATGTCTTAGATTGCTCTTAAGATACCTATTATCGGCGTGGCGCATTTCCAAACACAAGGTGACTTATTTTTGCCGTTTTAGCCATTGGGACTACGGATTACGGCTACGGTTGGCAAGGACACGGGTTAATTGGCTCCTGGATCATTTGGCATCTCTGCTGATATTTACACAGTAGCCAGAATTGACTCTCTTCAATCACAATACCAGAAGATCGCGGTATAGATATATTTCACTGGTTCACAATGGAAACATATTCTATATTATTATGTTTTCCCTTTAGACATTCAGTCCATTTACAGGATCTGTCTGCATATGGGACGCTCCATCTGTTAACTCTAAGATCATCTGTTATATTCTGGCACACCGATGAAACAGGCAACAGGAGCCGAGATCTATATTTTACGTATCGTTTTTTTGATGTGTTTTAATGAGTTATTTTTATAAACTGATTTGGTCAATAAATCTCTTTTTTTCCTGTACCGTGTGGGATTAATGAGAGATTTATTGGTTTACAGTGTCGCTCAATCTTTTAGTGTTGTTTCTCTGTGTGTGGTCCAGTTAATTGATAAGCTGGGTTTAATGAGCGCTGGGTTGGGCATTGAACGTAGCGCCTTTCGCTATATGGAGCTATGAGTTATGCCGTAAATATAACTCCCTTCTTAGTATGCTGAGAGCTGTAAATTAGGATTTACTTCTTCCAGCTGGGTTTTTGAATTACATCTTAGAACCGTGGTTGATTTTCTGTTCCTCAAATTGTTTTATATATTAATTATATGGACTTCTCTCAACATGCAACATGCAATGTGTTTTATGGTTGGACGTTGTCTCTGTAATTTGGACTTGTCCTATTTTTTTCAATTTGAGGACTTTAGTCATTAGTGCCCATGCTGTGTACAGGGCAGGTCTGGCCAATCAGTGACTCTCCAGGTGTTGCAAAACCACGTCCCCCAGAATGCTTTGCCAAATATAAGCTATGCCTTTGCAGTCAAAGCATGCTGGGACTCATAGTATACCCTGGCTCTAACCCTAATTCCTAACACTAACCTTAATTGTTATCCTAAGCCTAATCCTAACATTAATTCCTAACCCTGGCCCGGATTCACAACTCCTCCTGTATTCCGTACAGTAGGAAACCCTTCCATGCAGGATACTGCATCGTACATAAGGGCTTAGCCAAGCTCTTACTGTACAATTAAAATTCGTATGTCTACCCTTCCCCCCATGTGTATCTGACATGCATGGTGGGTGGTCATGCCACCCTTGCGGGGTGCTTAGATCCGCGCAGAGCATAGCATCCTTTCTTAGGTCCCTTACTCCCTTCCCTGCAGCATAACCCTAAGATTCCCCTCCCCACAGCCTAACCCTAATACTCCCCTCCCCACAGCCTAACCCTAAGACTCCCCTCCCCGCAGCCTAACCCTAATACTTCGACATAAAAACCTCTGGCAGTATATGTTTCCAAAAATATATATATACTTTTTTAAATCACAACCGTGTTACAACATTCTGCTGTTGGCTGTATCCATTTCTAAATTAAGAACATTGGAACTTCCCTTCCGTGTATTTTTTAAAAACCCCCTTTTTGTTTGCTTCCCTTTTATTTTGTCTTTGTCCGTCTTTATTTTCTCTCTTTGATGTGTGACCTGACACGTCATTTTGCATCCAATAAGTAAAGGTTCTGCTGCACACAGGTACATATAACCTATAAACAAATCCATTTGCAGGTTTACTAACTTAATCACGGTTGACAGCACCTGGAAGGTAGGCCTTCAAGCGTTCGACCAATTTTTCCACAAAATGTCAAATGCGATTACATCAAGATGACTTACTAGTTTCTTAGGGACAATAAACCCGGCAAGTTTGTCTTCAGCTGCGACAGATTTGGGATTTTAACCTCCGTAGACCAGAGCAGACCTTGCACTTAGAGGAGCTCATTAAACTATACACGGTGCACTACAAGCTCATTTTAACTAATGCTGCGCCAGAAAGGCCTACAGAGGTATTTCTGAACTTCGGCACCGCCTAGCTATGATCCTACGTGAGATGGATCTGCAATAGCGCATTGTGACAGCTGCTTTTGTTCTAAATTTTCGCACATCAAGGAAAAGACGGGCATGTCAGGTTTGTAAATGATGAGAACTGTTCATCGGGCGCCTAAAAGGCTTTTTGGCAGTAAATTAATGAAAGAGGCGACGCGGAGTATCACTGTGCATACACTGTGGAGAGTTTTCATCTCAGTCGGGTCTCTGTGTGCTCAATGCTAGACTTGTGATGTGAGTGAGATGGAGGTGAGGGAAATGTCTGACGGGAGGAGGAAAGGCCAGAGGAGGTGGATGCAGAGTTAGGTGCCTCATTTATCAAGCGGCGAGTCGTGGAAGGCGACATGAAATAGCGTTTTCGATGGGGGAAATGTCCACTTGGGGCCAGATTTACTGCGGGTTTGGAAAAGTGGAGATGTTGCCTATAGCAACCAATCAGATTCTAGCTCTCAATTTCCTATTACATACTAGAGAATGTCAGCTACAATCTGACACAGGAGAGGGTCCTGTCACTATAGTGTCACAGGAGAGGGTCCTGTCACTATAGTATCACAGGAGAGGATCCTGTCACTATAGCAGAGCTGTAGGAGTATGTCCCCGCATCTCTGCTATAGTGATCAGATGCTGCAGGACTGGAAGGGGAGTATAGGGGGGAGGGAATTGTTGGGTGACAAAAGCACTTTTAGCCGGTACAGAACATTAAAAAACATTACTGTCCCTGCTTAACAGGTACAATTGGAGGGTATGTAACTAGATACCTGGCATATACAGTAACATATGTTTACAATGGTGCAGTGTACTTATAATTAACTACCAGAGCATTATGTGCTGTGATTTTGCTTATTCGGCAGGTTGATTGCTGTTTAATTGGCAATAGAGCTAAAACTTACCAAGGTGCTATAAAATAAACACATCAATACTTTCCATATGGAGCTGCTAAGATTCCACAAATAATGACGCAAATTGCATTATGGGGATTTGGAAAACAGGAGAATCGTCACCAGAGCAGAAACTCCAGATGAAAATAGGTATTATTTGCAAGCAAGAAACACTGGGGCTACTGAGGACGCTACATATCAGCCTCAGTTGTGTAAACTACAGTACCAATGGCTGACTTGCCATTACCAGCATGCCCTCATACCCAAATAAAGACACAGGCAGGTTTTTTGGCTTTATAAAGGGGGCAAAGATTTATTGAATTAGAATTGATGCGGACTAGGAATCTGTTAATAGAACCAGAGGTGGCGCTGATAGCCGGTGGGGAGTCAGCATAGTTAAAAGGTAAAACACAAAGAGGATCAGTTCATAGTGCACACCTGGTATAACCAGGGAGGAAAACCGGAAACTAGCCACCTGGCATAGCTTCCTGCTTCAGCTCGTAGGATGCGTCTCCCCTGTACCATACCTTATCGCCCTACCTAGCTCCAGATATTTTGCTGACAACCCCACCGCTACCGCCAACCTGTGCCCCATCCAAAAATAACATGACCTGTTAGTAAATACAACTAAAGGGAGGGGGGGAAGGGAGAGATTCCTGGCAAAGAGGCCAAACTTCATGTGACCTGCCCTAATATACTATATATAAACACCTCCCCTTCCCCCTAGTAATGTTCCCTTTTGATTGACCTAATGTTTTAACCCTTTATCACCTCTTAATAATAGCAGCAGCCGGGTGTTTATCATCATTCATGCCTATTTGGCATTCACTTTTCTCTAGCTGCTAACAGGATATACAAACACGTTTTTTTCACTGCGTTTTCTTGTTGCCTTATTGAGCCAGAGAGAGAAATGTTTACAGCTTGTACAAGTGACACTTGTATTGGACCCAATCCAGGCTTTGCAGGCCCATATTCCTGCATCCATAGCAGATACAGCACTGCTCATTATCCACTGGTGCTCAATGCTGGGGACATCACCTGTCAGGTGTGACTGTGCCAAGGCAGCATGCAGTATAGTGTTATTGTAGCGCATTCTCTGAATATACAGAACCATATAGAGGACAGGTGAGTGGCAGTTGGAAGCTCAGGAGCAGAGTATTGTGCACCTGGTGGAATGGGTCATGTTGGGGGTCTGGTACACAGCCACTGCTTGAGACCCACTCCCCACACCCGTCACTCCATACCGAGCTTTATTCCCCTATGAAACCTCATACAGGGGTCATTTTACAAAATGACTAATCCGCACTTGTGTCCTGTCTCCTTGCCATAGAGCCTAATTCAGTCTGCTTCTATCCCTTATTGTAATGGGGTTGTCTCATTCATGTCAGACGGCAGAGGCATAACCACTGCGCCTGAAGGGACAGGAGCGGAGTCTTCTGAAATGGAACCAGATATTGCTATGGTAATAGATGTTGTCACTTTGTGTTTCCTTTACACAGGCTATCCTTATCCACTAACCATTACCTTCTTTGGTCCGCAGCCTCACCCTAACCCTTGCATAACCCTAACTATTCTAATCCCACAGCCTAACCATCTCTCACATAACCATCCTTGTCCCTCAACCTAACTTTAACCAAACCTAATCCAGATCCTCCAACATAACCCCTTCCATTAGGTACACAATACTCTGCTCCTGAGCTTCCAACTATCACTTACTTGAATGAATTAACCAATATTTATAAAAAAAAATTCTCGTTACCATAGTAACTGACAGTGGGAAACTGAGAAGTAGAGTATTTTGTATCTAATGGAATGGGTCATGCTAACCATTTTCATCCCGTTCACCCGTAACTCTCCCCTCTCTGCAGCCTAACCCTTCCTGCTCGACAGCCTAACCCTAACCCTCCCTGCTCCCCAGTCTAACCCTTACCAGAATGAATACCTTGTTAAAATAAGAGCATTCAACATTGTTCCCGTTCTGGGATGGAAACTTTCTTTATGGCACAGGTGTCGGCACTGATACAGTCGTGGTTAAACTGTCGACTGTATCAGTGTCGAAAATGGGCCCTCACCATGGCCACTACATCCCATCCAGTTGCGTAGGAAGGCTCATTATCTGCATCGTGCACTGGGCTGAAGGGAAGCACCGAGACACACCCATGGATGCACCTGCAACATTCACCGATGATACAAGGTTTCCTCTGTCATTTTAACGAACGTTGTTTTTCCACACCCGCCCTCGTGGAAGACAGTTCAATCAATACGCGGACACCGCGTTCACAGTTCATCGATAATGATTTCACATATTCCGAAAAACTCATTTATATCCCAGGGACTATGACATGAGCAGGAAATTGTAGACAGGCCTCCATAACCAATTACTGATTAAATATATGTAACTAAAGGCAATGCAAGGGATTAAGGGCATAGAGCAGGTCTCCTGTAAGGGGGGGGGGGGA
>WWET01000244.1:294541-322886 GCA_011038615.1 Limnodynastes dumerilii | reverse complement strand
GGTTCAGAGGGAAAAAGGGGGGGGGGGGGTTTGATCCTAAGTTGGAAGTATAAGCAAAAATAAATGGAGGGCGGAGGGGTAAATGGACATCTTGGCAAATCATGTTTTCTATATCAACTCTAAATAAAAATTTGAAAAAAAATATCTATTCAGTATTTGCCTGCAATGAGTCAGGTTTGCCGACTTTTTAAAGCTTTTTAAAGGAAACCCTGGAGGGAAGCCTTAGATTTCTGCAAGGGGGAAAAGCTTAATGATGCTATTCATGCAAGTCATGTCATTAAGCCCCACCCTGGCAATCACTACTGTAATCTCTAATGTTCTGGGAGTGAGCGTGGCTTGATGACATCATCAAGTCCCGGCTATCCCTAGTAACTCTAGGGATTATAATAGACATTGACAAAGGTGGAACTAGCGAGTTGTGTGCCCAGGTGCAAAAAATATGCTTTGGTTCTGATGATATCACAGGTAACCCGGTGGGGAGCTTCAACAGTGTAGTAATGACAGTTGTAGGCCCTTGTATCAGCATGGACGCCGATGCCTTTGCACCTGTTACACCATTGGTAGTTCTGCCTCTGGACATTGATAGGGGGTCGGAACTTGTGGGAGATTTGCCGGTTCATTTCTGGGATTCCAGGAGAACTACCCAAATTTCATAAGTCTCCCGGGAGAGTCGTCAGCCCTGCCATAAGTTAAATCAGTCCAGAATTTTTCCAGCATATCAAAAAATGGAAATCAACTTACACCTTACTTTGTGACATTGATTTGAACCATTTTATTCAGTTACTACTTACTTTAGATCACCCCTGAGCATCTTGGAAAGTCAACCATTATGTAGTCTGTAGCCCTTCTCAACTAAAACATGTCACTCTATTTACCTTTCCCAAAATCTCTTAATTACCTAAATAAACGCATTGTCAATAATTCCCTCAGAGAACCAGTGCTCATTCCACACAATTCCTACAGCACTTCAGTGTTATTACAGGTTCCAATGAAATAAAACATTGTGTTCTCATGCATACGGGCCAGCCCCACAAAATGGCTGCCTTCATTGTTTATATGCAAAATGTGTAGCTTACCTCAATAATTTTGACTGCAATCGCTTGACAACACCGTAAACTGCAATTCTCCATGTCAGTGTTTCTGGAAACAGTCTTTAGTATGATGTAAACCTAGTATAATGCCATAGGGTTGTGATTATAACCGTGCTTTGTGCAAAGAAGAAAGTGTGGGCACCAGGAGCTCAGTGCTGTAAGCGAATGCGGCTTTTATTGCAGACAGGGAGAATACAGGCCCATAAATTACTCTTTTATGGCAGGAGCCCTCTCCCGGGAACAGTACAGTTCATAAACACTTTCACAATCAGGCCTAGCGAATTGTACAGACCGCTATATTGAATTACTTTACCAACAAATCTGTCACCCTGTCCGAGGCTGCTAACATTGCAGGGCTTAATAAACCCGGGGAACGAGCTCGCTTCTGCACACTGTGGACCTGATTCAGAGTTGGAGGCAAATTATTAATATTTTCCAGTTTAAAGCAGTCACATACAAAACAAATACAATTAAAGGCAAATATTCAACAATTTGAACATACCCAGTTCTGTTGTGGGCATCATTATCACTAGTATAGATTCAGGTGGAACTAGCGAATTGTGGGTCCATGTGCAAATAATATGCTTTGGCCCTGGTGATAACCCAGGTAACCCATGGGGAGCTTCAGTGGTGCGGTGATGACAGTTGTGGGCCCTTGAATCAGCATGGGCCCCGGTGCCGTTGTTGTACCAATGGTAGTTCCGCCCCTGTATAGATTGGATTGAGCTCAGCTTGCTTACACTGAGCCAGATTCATAGGTAAGACCGAAAGGGGACATATACACAAGCCGCTTGTGCATTCGGGCGCCAGATGTTATGCAACGGATCTCCATGAGGGCAGAGTATGTAGATCCGTCTGACGTTGCGGACTTGGCGTTCCACATGGCAAAACCCCCCAATGGAGGTGAGTTTTGCCATGCTAATAAGGCACACGGGACAGAGTTAAGCAGATCCTAATAGATCTGTGTTCGTCCATTGCAGATCTGTTAGGAAAAATTAAGATTGGGTTATGGACATGGAAATGCTCATATTGCGAAATGGTGGGGAAGCTAGAATGCTGCCCTTTATTAAATCATTAAAACTTTGTTTATTTACCATTTATTTACCATTTAGCTGTTGGCTTCCTGCAGAGATCAAGCAATGGAGATGACATCACACATTCAATTCACAGGATGAGTCATAGAGTCTTTCTGTAGGATATTAAATTGGTGATGTCATCTTCACTGTCTGATCTCTGCAGCAAAATCGGTAGCTGCTAATGGGTAAACAAAGTTTTAATGATTTCTGAAGACCTATTTACCTTTAAGAAGGGAAAGTTAGGGCCTAGGGGGAAAATTAGAGATAGAGGCTGCAGGAAATGGAGTGTTAGGGTTAGGGCTGAAGAAGTGGAAGGTTAGGGTTAGGGCTTAAGGGAAAGTTTAGGGTTAGGCTGCAGGGCATGTAGGGTTAGTGCTAAAGAGTAAGTTTAGGGTTAGGCTGCAGGAAACTAAGGGCTAGGTTTAGGGGAGCGTTAAGGTAAGGCTTACCTTTTCAAAATAGAAATCTTCACAACTCCAGAAGCTGCACCACCACCACTATCAAAAATGAAAACTGCCATCAGTTGTCATTTAATGGACATACAATGGTCTTTCGAAAAAGAAACCATAGTACCGCCAAACCATAGCCTACAATAGGCGCTTGGCTAAAGCATTATGTACGACGCTGCATTCCATTTTGCACTCCCGTTTTTAGGTGCGGTGACTTATGATAGGGTTCTGCGCGCTAAAGGGCTCGCATGTATGGAGTTTAGTATACCAAATTCTGGACGTTACACATTATATATGTATGAATTGTTTAGTCATGTATAGGATCTTTGCATGGCGCTGCGGACCCTTTCTGTTGACTATCAAATATTTGATGATAATAATAATAATAATAATAATAACAACAATAAAGTGTCAAATGCAGATTATTTGTCAGCTACGGTTGTTCTTCTTTACGGGTTTTCATGTTACTGCACTACCTCCCGCACGGCAGACTCCACCTGTGCTGAATGACAGTCTCTTGGCGAGGATTGAAAGCACACTACAGATGCTCTGAATATCAGGATTGCATTTTGTTGTTTCAGTCCTTGTACAGTTAGAATTCTGTGAACCAAAATCCAAATAAACACTTAAAAGAAACAAAAGCTAAAACTCTGAGCGGCCTTGACTGAGGTATGGATTTGGCATTTTACTGAAAGAACCCTACAGAGTACTGGGAATATGGATTTCTCAGGCAAGTATCAGCTAAAGCTCTTCTACAATCATTTGAGAAACTGGTGCATAGGGTTTGGTCCACAGCAATCAAAAATAGTATCCCCTTCGTTCTGTTTAGTGTTTATATACAGTTTATAATTAAGTGCTATTAGCCTTTAATTTTCTTTTGTAAAAAATAGTAATGCAGTGCTGTCTGCATTTTTTTTACTATCTCATAACACTCTGACTTACGCTACCTGGTTATGTAAGGGAGGGGCTTAATGAAATTCACTGTGTCACACCCCCTAGGAGCCAAGGACCTAGTTAGTTTCTTCCCCATTGAGGCTCATAGTCTAAATTCTCTTACACAAGCTACCGTAGGAAATCGGAGCAAACGCGGGGCGCTAGTGACTGATACATCCTTCCCTTCTATGGTAAGAAACCTGTACCTGGATGCATGGAACGTAGCAACCATATTATCCGTGATTTTGATGTTTGGTTGCTGCATTCAATAGTAAAAAGTGTATTGTACAGATAGGGACGTGCTCCTCAGCTTTAACAGCTGCTAAAGGGGAGTTAATCCCTTTGCATTCAGTGAAACAGTACATAGATTAACCTATTCCCTGTCAAAATAATAACTAGAAAAGCTTTAATCTTTGCCAGCTGCCAGAAAGCGACACTTATGAAAAATCAGACATAAAATTGACATAAAATTGTCTGAAATAAAAAGCCTAGGCTGGTATTAAATAGGAAATAATTGTAAGAGTGTAAGTTGAAAATGCTGTATTTAATGGGAATTTGTTATGCACTGGTACAGCTCAAATGTATTTGACATCTTTACTATGTAGATTTCTTATGACTAATATGCAAGAGTGCCGGTAGTGTTGACATGATGTTATTGTATTTTTAATGTCATAAAGCTATAATGTATGCAGTACTTTTCCAAACTTCAAACCTGAGTACAAACTGCTTCCTTCTGTGGAATGCGGTTGTTGGTCGGAGGGGCTGAATTTCGAACTTAAGCTAAAAATAGAAATTTGCTATTGGGAACAGGAGCCTATATCTCCATTCTCAATAGTGAGAGGCTGCGGTGGTTGCTATGGGTACATTAGGGTTAGGCCGTGGCTGGCAGAAGGTCAGGGTTAGGGCTTAAGGGGAAAGTGAGGTTTAGCCGGCATGGGATGAAGGGTTAGAGTTAGGCTGTTGGCCTTGGAGTGTTAGGGTTAGGGTGTTGGCCTTGGAGGGATAGGCTGCAAGGCATGTAGGGTTAGGCTGTTGGCCTTGAAGGGGTAGGGTTTGGCTGTGAAGATTGTAGGGTTAAGATAAGGGCTGGAAAAGGGGTAAGGGTCGGTTTTGGCTGCTGGAAAGGGAGGGTTAGGGTTAAGAATGGGTTAAGGCTAGGGTTAGGTAAGATTACTTATGCAGTCTGCATTCAACTTTTGTACGATGATCTTCCGAAATAAAGACCATCATACTGGCGAGCCACACTCTGCCTTCTGCCATACCTCCCAACTCATGAAATAATTAAATTGGAACATACAGATAAAACATTAAAATCATCTGCTTAATATTTTGTATTTCCCCCTCGGGTAGCTATGACAACTCTGACCATTGGAGGCATGGAGGTTTTTTAAATAGTACAGGAAGGGCAAGTTTCAGTCCCTACCTACTATCCAGACTTCCAAAGCATCCCCCTTTTTTTTTAATGTGTGATTGGTGCATAAATATTAACATAAGTCTGTGTGTCAGGGGGAGAGTGGTCTCAGAAAGCTGGATGGATACAGCGGGGTTCCGGCTGTGGTCCTCCATTCCTAGGCCAAAAACTCTTTCTTGAAACTCGTCGGGTGATCTACATAGAAATACCCGAAAAATGCCCCAGAGCCCTCATGCCTCGCCCACCTCTGCAGACTTTGAGGGGTGAGAGCATGGTGACTTCACACCCCTATGTGAATAGGGCTTGATGAGACATTTGTCTAGCCACTTAATAAAAACCACTTGTGTCATGTCTCTGTTCACCTTTGGACAAGTAAAACTTTTTATAGTTTAGTTTTTGTCCTGGGTGGCCCACAGTTTGAAGTTATGAGAAATGGAGGTTACATTTTTTTTTTTGATAGAGTAACCTTTAAAATTGCATACCAGATTGTTGAGGGATTGTGGCCAATGGGGGGTAGAGGTGTGAGGTAAGCTTGCTGTTATGTTTTCTCATAGCTATAATGTTTGGCACAGGTTGTGGTTGAGTTGAGGTTGTCCACTATAAGGATCAGTTGTCATTTAGTCTTCATGGGCAATCTCGTGGACAACATATGGGGTGCAGTGCCATGGCGAAAGAAGAGCGCAAGTTTTCAAAATAAGAGTCCTAATTACTATGGCCCTTATTCAGATATTGAAAATAAAAGAGGAAAGTTACACCTGGGCAAAACCATGTTGATTTCAGGGGGAATCAAATAAATGGTATTCTATGCATGCAGGGAGAATACTGTGCTCTTTCTTATTGCACACGGATACTGACCAGCTTCACTTTTACACTGTTATTTAAACTTGGGCTGGGAAACATCAACTATAATACTGTTTGCAACAGATTCAATTTGGCTCCCCCCTGAAAACAACATGGTTTAGCTCAGGTGAAACTTTCCTCTCTAATCTTCAATCTCTGAATCAGAACCTATGTTATTAATATCTTTATTGTTTTAAGTTTTTACTTCTCATTTTTGCTGCTTTCTTTGGCCCCCATCAATTTTAGGTAGTTAATGGCAAAGTTTTTCATATCACAATTAAATAATGAATCCATCAATCATATAGTTATTAATTAATAAGTTAGACCCACACACAAGAGTTCGGGTTAGCTGTGTTTTTTGGGGGGTGTCAAATCATTGGGTCAAAGCCTCACTCATGGGAAATGAATGTGGTTGTATTATGAGGCTTCCATTGTGAAATGAAAGTTTCTCTACATTGATTTGCTGTCATTTACAGAATTCTTTTCTTTTCATCTGCCCTAAATGTGATCTGAGTTGTATTCTTTTGTTTATATTACAGATAATGTGGAAAGGCCATTGCATAAAATGGTATCTATAGATATTACTCCAGAAGGTATTTTTATGATGATTTTGGCTTGCTACTTGCTAGCATTGGCAAAACACGGCCAATTTTATACATCGCTAAAGAGAACTATTGATTTTCGCAGTCTTGCTGCAGAACACGATTGTGATAAGATCGATTAGCTTAGACTGATATAATTCTAAGTGCTTGCGGCTAATGTATTTTGTGCCAGTATGGCCACCGTAGCTTGGCTTTTTATTATTTTAGCACCCTGCTGTATGTGTTTTAGCATATCATAGGGAAGGATTTCACATCCAACTGACCTAAACACAGCGGAAACAGCAGTATTGTGGAGTGAACCAATATTAAACTTTCCAGTTCACTAGAAATTCATTATATTGTTAATTGCCTCCTAACTTTAAAAAGTAAAAAAAAAATTGGACAAAAAAAAGACAAAATAAAAACAAACTCCAGCTACAATGAATAAACAATGGCCACCTTGTTTTGAAATTGTACACTTTTTTTGAGAAGGCCTATATCAGAAATATTGGTTCAGCCCACAAAATGGCTGCCTCCACCTTTTTGAAGCAATGAAATGGAATAAGACATGTCTCTGTTAGCATTAATGTAGCCTGGCATGAAAAAAAAGAAGCATTTGTACTAAAACCACCACCAATTCATTATTTTAATATGTTGTGTAAACAGTTAAGTCTAGTCACATTGATTTATTAGGACGCTCTGTAAGGATTTATGTTATTTTTTTTTTTTACTGATTTGGTATTGATGTCTTTTGTGTTCTATTTTAAATTTGAAGAATTTAGGACCGAATCCTGACCTTCGTGCGAGCGTTCTGTCTGTCTACACATAAGAGGGGAGTGTACTTCCCTGTCTGTCCCCTCTCCCGTGCAGACTTAACATGAGTTACACTGCCATAAGGCAGTCTTAAGTGTCTCATGTGGACCAATGGTCTGTACGACTGCCTATCTGTGCATAAGGCTTAAAACCAGGGTTGCCGACTCTTCTGGAATATCGAGGATACTCCCAAAATTCGGGCAGTTTAACCATTATCCTGGGATAGTGGCAAATCTTCAGCATGCCCCGCCCCTTGTCTCTCATTACAGTAATTTTTAGGGTTGCTAGAAATTGGGCAGGACTTGATGAACAAGAGTGCGCTGATCCAATGGACTCTGCTTCGCCTGTCCTCTCCCTGTTTCCGATATTAAGCTATTGTTAGGTCCCAGCAGCACGGTTTGCACTGTGTAATGTATGGTGATCTTTTCCCAATATGATTGAATCAGGGCTTATCACTTCCCATTCCCCTTGTACTAGTGTGGGTTCTTTCTCTCTGGGACTTGAGTTCAGATTTACTAAGCTGTTGGAAAAGAAAAGTGGAGATGTTGCCCATAGCAACCAATCAGATTCCAGCTCACACTTTTCTATTACATACTAGAAAATGTCAGCTGGAATCTGATTGGTTGCTGTGGGAAACATCTCCACTTTTCCTTTCCCGCAAGTTAGTAAATCTGGCACCTGATGTAATTTTCGTCATTAAGCACCTCCCTCCCTCAGGAACACTATAAATACAGCAGTGATGATTGACAGGACAGGGGGCAGGGTTTCAGGATGTGATTTGCATAAACCATTCTATTAAGCCCCAACCCTCATAGACAACATAGGCAACTCTCCTTAAAACGGGATGCACAGTCCTGATGGGCAGATATAAGTTCCATACGCCTGGATTTCCATACCGTAACATCTGTCACATGCATGTGTGCGCTGCCGAAAAACAGCCAAATTCCGCAATTAGCTGCGTAATTCAGCTGTCGCACAGAGGTTATGATACAGTCCGTAGTGTATCATTTGTTAAACTTAATTTAATGGATTTTTCTCATTTATTTAATTTCTTTCAATTGTTTCATTAACTGACGAATTCTGGTAACCCCTGTGGGATGGGGTCGTGGCTTAATGATGCCGCCATTCATGCTTACCCAAAGCGCGGGAAAGGGGGTTCCCGGTGTGGTTGTTGTTTGGAGGTAGTTTTACTGCAATTAAGATCTAGAGAATTAAAACAAAACCAATGAAAATCAATTGAAAATGAGCGTTTTGGAATGAACACATGGTATATATTATTTATACATCAATTACACAACACATCAAATAATACTTGGTGGTAGTTAATACAATCGCATCAAATACTGCTTGGAGGGCTGATGAAATTTGCTTTAGAAAATGATGCCTGTACTTTATTTCTTAACCTCTTTTTAAAATATTCATCTGAATGCTACTGTCAACAATAGATTTAAATGCTAATAGGACAAATGATCATAATGACATGGAATTTGCTTAATATAATACAGCTAACCAGATGTTGTGAAAGCAGATTCCGTTGTTTATGCAGTCAGCTTATTCTCCGTGCTTTGCAATGAACGCACAGATAAAACCGTCTCGTAGAACATACTTAATGTACTTTTATTCACTGATGTTCTTGTCTTTCAAAGATTTATGAAAACCTCACGGCAGACAGTCAGGAACATTAATGAACAAGGGTACTGTAAGCCAGTATGGCCACCTTTCCACTAGAATAGCGGTAGCCAGAGGTGTGGCCAATGACGCACAAAAAAATGAAAAATGGAGAAAAGGAAACATATTTTATTTACTATTATTATAATTATTAATATTATTATAATTTACTATGTAAATTTGAAACTCTTTTGCGTTGTGTTTTCAAAACCTTTTACTTGTAATCAATTACAATATCCAGAGAGGTTATACCCGAAAACCACAACTCTTAACTAATTCAATAAATTCAACTTTAGAGCGTTCAGTAAGGTTGCCAACTTACTAAATTCAGGCAAATCTCATGCAAGTCCTTCTCCCCTGCCTATCATTACAGCAATTCCTAGGACCAGATTTGCTAAGCTGCGGGAAAGAGAAAAGTGGAGATGTTGCCTATAGCAACCAATCAGATTCTAGCTGACATTCTCTATTATGTAATAGAAAAGCGAGAGCTAGAAGCTAATTGGTTGCTATGGGCAACATCTCCACTTTTCCTTTCCCGCAGTTTAGTAAATCTGACCCCTAGTGTTACTAGGGATTAGGCTGCACCTGATGATGGAATTTTAATCATCAAGCTTCCACCTTTCCCAGAACACTGTGATGATGGACAGGGGCGTGGCTTCAGGATGTTATTTGCATAATTTTGTATCATTAAGCCCCGCCTCTATATCAGCATCTATTTCTTTCCCCCGAGATCTCCCTGGCGTTGAGTCTCAAGTTGGATTCTTCTGTCACGGTTTAAAACAATAAGAAGAACCACAAAGAATTCAGACTTGCAAAAATAAGGGAATCAAATTTCAGTAGAAGTCTATACTACAAAACTCTGTCATGTAAATTTGAATTGTTAATTTACGCCATGTACGTAACTCATCTATTAGTTTGTACTTTCTAGTACAATAAATTGTATTGGTCAGTACAGTTCCATGCGGAGTTTACTATCCGCATGCTGGGCTGGCCCCCTAGTGGGTGGGCTTAGAAATGCAAACTGTACGTTAAGGGCTTGGTTAAGTCTTTACGTACGATCTAGTATTCTGCTTGTACGGGGTTACGTGTGGAATACTTAAAACAGGGTGCAAGACATGGAAGTCCCTTCTGCAAGACTCAAATACCCAAAAGCTCTGTATATATCAACAGCACTATGGGCCTGATCCAGACTTAATAACGACAGCCAATTTAGGCATGCGGCATGTGTAACTAGCTGTGGGAGTGCACTGTGAATGTGCATGGCAGATGTTTCGCATCGTTACTTGTAACATCGTAACTTGTATGTAACTCTGTATGATAGGGCGTAACATCCCTAAGCAAGCCGAAAATATGCATTGTGGGCAGAGGGAGGCTTGTAAATTGTACAGTATGGGCTGAATTAGACACTTACGTACAACAAGGCGATACGTAAGTCAGCTAGGTTACGTACGTCCGAGGGAAGTGTCCGGGGAGTGCATTAATCTTAGTAGTGTGTAACTCGGGCACGCTTGCATACTTAAAATGAACTTAAGTCTGGATCAGGCCCTCTGTTAGTAACCACTGAGGAGGGATCTAGGAGTCAGTATGTCATGTGACTTAACGGTAGCCAAGCAATGTAACAAAGCAATGAGAAAGATAAGTAAGATGCTTGGTTGTATAGGGAGAGGAATTAGTAGTAGAAAGAGAGAAGTAGTGATGTTATGTTATAGATCGTAGGTGCGGCCTCACCTGGAATACTGTGTTCAGTTCTTGAGGCCATATCTCCAGAAAGACATAAATACATTAGAGACTGTGCAAAGAAGAGCAACTAAAGTGGTCCATGGGCTGTGTTACACAACATACAGAGAGAGACTAGAGGAAGTAGCATGTATAGCTTGGAGCAGAGAAGGGACAGGAGGGATGTGATAGCAGCTTTCACATATATCTAGGTGTGTAACCAGGTAGAGGAGGGGATCATTTCTGAATAAACTCCAAGCAGAGGCAGTAAAGGCCAATTCAATAGAGTAAATTTAAAATGCTTGGGATAAATAGAACAATATTGTAACTTAACTAAGCATCAAACAGGGTCTCAGATCAGGATAGGTTAAAGAAAAAGTAAAAAATTGGACAGACAAGATGGGTCAAGTGGCTATAATCTAACATCAAATTCTCTGTCCTTAGGTATTAATAGTCTCTGTCTACATACAATGTATTTGTATTTACATGTCTGTTTCCAACAGAAACTATATTAATATGTTATGCACTTACCGTTTCCCTATATATATAATATACAGTAATTATCTATGTGCCATTTTATTAAATGCTGCATCACATTGGATATAATAATGTTAATGCACGCTGTTAAGTATGAATATTAGGATGGGTTTCCAGCAGGCATGGTAATGAACTATTGACATTTTTTGCATGGTGATTACCCAGTAGCTCCATGCCAGGAAAGAGATTATCCTGTATAATGCTAGTTTTTAAGTGAAACTGTTATTATGTGATAATAACTCTTATGTAAGATTAATAACAGGGAATGCATTGCTTAAGGTTGTATAACATCTTTGAAATTCTATAAACATGGGCTTTTCACATGAGCTTGTTGTTGATGAATGGAAGAATACATAGCGGTAAGCAAACAGGGTTAAAAAAGTAAGTACAAATGTTGAGGAATAATTATTTATATACTCAAAACGGACCTTTAGTATTATGAGTTAGGTAAAAGATCATCCCTTGTGTTTTTGGCAAGGTGAAGTTATATATATAATGGGCTAGATCCAGAGCTACGCTTTTACTATGCTGCGTACTTACACTAGCGTATCCTCGATGCACTAGACAATATAATGAAAAATTAAATCAATTCACTTGATGAGCCTGGAAACATAATGCTCCTATCCCCTCTCGGGGATAGATGCAAGAAAAGAAGTGATAAAAGAAATAAACATTTATTAAGACATGTAAATCTAATATACACCATAAAAACAATAAGTAACAAGGATCCAATGTTCATACCAGGGAATAGTTGTGAAACAGAGTCCGTGGGAAAACATCCAGATGTAAAAAACCCGGGAGGACGCCTTGTGAGGGGACACTCTGAACACCTGGACGGAACACTGGAGAACCTCCTTCGCTGGCTGACTGACGAATTTAAGGCTCCCACTGAGCCCTTTCTCAAAGTCTGCTAAGCACGCCCATACTGTACGATTTAAATGCCTCACCCCGCCTTCGAAGCGTAAATACAGGTGGCGTATGGCTGGCACGCCCCTTCGTAACTTGATATGCTACTGATACGTGACTGCCCCTTGCGCTATGCCTTACATGGCGTAACATCTGCTGTGCGCATGCGCCGTAAGTACTAATGTGTGAATTTACGCTAGCGGCTAGCGTAAATTCACTCAAGGATGTTGTTCTGGAACTATCCCAATGTGTGTAATCTTATTACCAAGATTAAAATGAATTTTTGGCCTTTTGGTTGCATAAAGGGCTGCACCATATGGTTCTTGTAGTGACATCTACAGGGGAGGTGGAAAAGGAGGCAAGTGGAATACATGGGTTGAGATGAGTGATACAGTGGTGCAGATAAGGGTACATGGGTTAAGATGAGGGATACATGGGCTGATATGAGGGATACATAGGTTGAGATGAGTGATACAGTAGTGCAGATAAGGGTACTTGGGTTGAGATGAGGGATACATGGGCTGAGAAGAGGGATACATGGGTTGAGATGAGGGATACATGGGCTGAGATGAGGGATACATGGGCTGAGATGAGGGATACATGGGCTGAGATGAGGGATAGATTGTTTGAGATGAGGGATTCATGGGTTGAGATGAGGGATACAGGGGTTGAGATGAGGGATACAGGGGTTGAGATGAGAGATACAGGGATTGAGATGAGGAGACATGGGTTGAGATGAGAGATACAGGGGTTGAGATGAGGGATACATGGGCTGAGATGAAGGATACAGGGATTGAGATGAGGGATACAGGGGTTGAGATTAGGGAGACATGGGTTGAGATGAGGGAAATATGGGTAGAGATTAGGGAGACATGGGTTGACATGAGGGGTATATGGTATAAGAAAAAGGATACAGGGGTTGAAATGAAGGAAATATGGGTAGAGATTAGGGAGACAAGGGTTGACATGAGGGATATATGGTATGAGAAGAGGGAGACATGGGATGGGTTGACATCAGAGAGGTGTGTTGTAAAGCAAGGGTATGGGTAAGAGAAGAGGGGATTGACCTGAATATAAATCTAGTACAGTATTTGGAAACAGTTCATGAAACGTCTTGTAGGCTGAGTTGCGATTGGTAATTAGAGGGTAGGGATAGAGAATGAACATTTAGGATCTGAAACATCAACACTTCCTCTCAGATGCACCCATGTTCTCTATATGAACCCCCATGAATGATGTACATCAAGTTAGCTTCCAAAATAAAATTAAAACCCCAATCTGTCCCACTGCCGTCTCTTAACATCAAGCATAGTCAACACTTGGCCCTCCACGTGTTGTGAAACTACAAGTCCCACCATGCTTTACCAGGCAACTGTTATGCCTATGCTGTTTGAGCATGCTGGGAGTTGTAGTTGTAGTGTCATAGGTTTAATGAAGGCCTTACAATAAGACTGTATGATTGACACTGGGTAGCTGGTTTTTCACCCGCTATGTCTATAATTGTACATATTTAAGTTCATTTAACAGAAGTTTCTTTAAGCAATATGAAAATTTTTATAAACACGCTGACACAGTGATGTATAGTCCCCGTTATTTTATAATTATAATAGAATGTGAGGATTTATGTGCGCTTTATTAGTTTGCAATAGACTGTTAAGCCATTGTTATCCAGCTACAGATGTGTGTATAAGCAATGTTCTATACAGTGTATGGCTGGTATTGTAGGTGTCACATAACTAGTTCTACAATCACAGATAATGATCATGCTGTATAATGATACCTATGTGTGCTTCAAGTGGTCCTGAAGGTGTTAATGAAGAGTTGCTTACATGCAAAATCGTAACTGCCCAAGTACTTCACTAGATTAATTAGTTTCATGGTGAGCTGATGGTCTATTAGTCACCCTTATTCTGTGGTATCTCCACCTTACTGTACATACTATGTAATCAATCTTATACTGTATGCCTCCCTGAGTGTATTGTATTATTAATATCAGTTGCTAAAGACAGTAAAGACCCTATAATGCCAAGTGGGAAGGGGGGGTTGGACTTGCACAAAGTCCTGCCCTTTAAATAGTGTGGGCACAGTGTGCTCATCAGCTGGTGACCGGTCTGTAACCCCTGCACCCACGGTAGTCACAGCACTGGATTCCAATATAGGGGATGTTCAATGTAGATTTTCCCAGGTGCAGATTTTCACCTTTTTGCTGTTACTCTCAAACCCTGGATCAGCCCCTTTTGTATTTAGTTCCAGAAGCTACGGCAACAACTAATTCAACAATAATACATCCAACACCACCATGTTGCCTGTATGACTGCAGAAATTGTCAAAACCAGTTAAAAAAATTACCAAAACTCTATTTGCTTACTTTGTTCTCCTGCTTATGCCCGTTATCTCTTCAGGTCTGTCCATCTGTCTCCTCTACTCTCTCCTCCGCCCTCTCCTCCGCTCTGTCCCACCTCTCTCTTCCCCTCTGCCCCTCCTCTCTCCTCCCCTCTGTACATGCTCTCTCCTCTGCTCTGTCCCCTCTCTCTTCCGCTCCTTCTCTGCTCTCTCCTCTGATCTGTCCCTGCTCTTTCCTCCGTTCTTTCTTTACTCTCCTCTGCTCTGTCTCTGCTCTCTCCTCTTCCCTGTCCCTGCTCTCTCCATCGCTCTGACCCCTTCTATCCCCCGCTTCTTCTCCGTTCTCTCCTTTGATCTGTCCTTGCTCTCTCCACTCTATTCTCAGCTCTCTTCTCTGCTCTGTCCCCTCTCTCCTCTGATCTGACCCTGCTCCCTCCACTCTTTTCTCTGCTCTGTCTCTGCTCTCTCTTCAGCTCTGTCCCCACTCTCTCCTCCGCTCCTTTTCCGCTCTCTCCTTTGATCTGTCCCTGCGTTCTCAACTCTGTCCTCTGCTCTCTCCTCCACTCTGTCCCCACTCTTCTCCGCTCTTTCCTCTGATCTGCCCCTGCTCTCTCCACTCTCTCCTCTGCTCTGTTCCCCTCTACTCTGCTCCTTCTCCGCTCTCTCCTCTTATCTGTCCCTGCTCTCTCCACTCTCTCCTCAGCTCTGTCCCCACTCTCTCCTCTGCTCTGTCCCTATTCCCTCCTCCAAAAGAGTGTACATTCATTGACCCTGTCAGCGCTAAAGTTCTGCTAGGTCAGCTGTTGATTTTCTAACCGTTGAGCTCACATACCACACTTTTTCTATTAAAAAGAAAAGGAAACATTGAAAAATGAATGATTGAATTTTACCCCTCACCAAGGGTAGAAATAGACAAAGCCAAGTCCTACAGTAAGGGCATTGATAACCGCCTGGATGGGGGGAGGGGACCCGTCCCCTGCCATATCCTCAATGGCTTCACCAAGCCTCGTAGCAGCTTCACCCTCCGCACCTATGGTAGATGCACCACTAACTATCAATAAATGTAAATTGCATTGGGTTTGGCAAACTGGGGATTCCAGGAAACTACCGGTGCTTATGGGAGAGCAGGAACAACCTCCTGAATTTGGCAGGTCACTTCAACCAATCCACGGAGCTGCCTGTCCACTATATCTATTGTCAGGGGTCTCCGAGAGAACAGGATAAATATGTTGACCATGTCCAAGAGAGTCATCACAAGGGCAGGATAATCGCATGCTATAAATTTCATTTCTTATCTGCAAAGATGACATTTTGGTAACTTGGGCTCAGCTCAACCGCTGATGGGTAACATCAGCCTGGTTTATAAGGAGTGTGGGTCCCCGCTAAGAACGGCCCTATTTCGATAGGGCTGTTTCTACCAGCCAGTTTCGAACTCACTGGGATATTGATTGCTTATGCCTCGATGAGGCATAGCAATCGATCCCCGGAGCATCGAACATGGTGCTCCGAACAGTAAGCCTACAAACTAACTCCTTTCTCTATAGCCTAACCCTAATACCCACCTCCCCGCAGCCTGACCCCAACCCTCCCCTTCTCTGGCCCTAACCCTCCCAACATTATGGGCCAGATTCAATTAAGAATACATGCTGCAATAGACAGGAAAAAATTTGCACTGTGCATTTTCCTGTGTATCACGGTAGCTGATTTTTATGCGCATCTCTAGGCGCGCATAAAAAGCTTTGCTGAAAATAAGCTGCATTATTCATGGTGCGAATCTAATTGAATCTGGCCCTAAAAGTCCATTGGAGCTGTCAGTGGTGGGTCCTGCGAAAATGAATGGGTGAATATACCGATCGGCATACTTGGCAATTCATAAAAAGAAATTCAAAAATGGCTGCCTATTCGAAATAGAGACAGTTGAAAAGGAATTTTCGTCTGTCTCTATTTATAAAGTCAGTGAAGCGCAGCGGGGACTGAAACCCTTTACTAATTTATAAGTTATCTGTAGGTAGCTAATTCAGTCACTTGTGTTAAATCTAGTGACATAAATGTGAATTTTTACACACACACACACAAAGAACATGACACCTTGTTCCTTCCCCGTCACCTGCTAAAGAAAGTCGCACATTACTGGAAAAAAACGCCAAGCCGTGGCTCATGATTCCCGTTAACTTTTTAAGTAAACTGCGGAAATCTTCTTTAGCCCAATAACCCTCTTAAGGAATCCAATTAATCCATAGCTTACAATTGACACTTCTGCCATCGGAAGAACAACGCTAAAAAAGCATTGTGTCAGGAGAGACGTTCCCTTTCCGTTGATATATTGACCTTTATGGAGATAAATAAATGGAGAGCCTAATTACAGCAATATCTTCCAATTAATGTTGGCATGGTAATGAGCACTGTGCTCTTCTACCAGTTGCAGAGGCTTCTGGGAATCCAGCTATTTCCATGGCTCTTAAATAATTCAACTTCCTGGGCACTGATCAGTGTGCCTTCCCTGAAAATCCCTCTCCAGAGGCCACTGCTGGCTAGGATGTGAGATGAATATCTCTGACTACATATTGTGTTGGCTGCCAGATTAAATAAATGTCCCACAGAGCTGACTCTCTACTGGAATAGGTCAGGAAATGCAATCACTTAAGATTAGACGGCAGCCAACTGTGGTTGCATCAGATGTTAAATGTATGGAAGCTTAGTGGCTTCTGTATATTATGGTATAATTGTGATTTTTTTATCTTTTAACGTAAAATGGTGCATGGTCTGTGTCACACAACATGAGGAGAGAATAGAGGAAGTAAACCTGTATAGCTTGGAGCAGAGAAGGGACAGGGGGGATGCTATGGCAGCTTTCACAAATATCAAAAAGTGTAACCAGGTACGGGAGGGTGCACTATTCACAGAAGAGGTGTATTATAACACAAAGGAATACGTATAAACTGGAGAGTGGTAGGTTTAGAAATTACTTTACTCCGGGTTGCCAACTCTGCCAGAATGTCCGGTAGAGTCCCGAAATTCGGGCAGGGTTACCGGTATCCCGGGAGAGGCAGTAAATCTCCCGCAGAGGGCTCAAGTCCTGCCCCCTACCTGGCAACACTAGTATCCTAGTCGCCGCCCCCATCATAAGTAAATCTAACGGGGAGTAATTAATAGTCAAAGGTTGGGCTTAATGACGTGATTTGCATAAATAGCGTCAATAAGCCCCGCCCCTGCATACATCTATGGCTTCCCTCAAGGAACCGAATAAGTGCAGTAGAGCCCAGGTCCTCTCCACTTCTTCACCAATAGGATTAGATTTCCGGATGGGGAACCTAATGATTAAAATACTTGTAGCTACTGGCTTCAACTCCAGTGCTGTCCTGATCTGCAGGCTTCACCTCCAGTGCTGTCCTGATCTGCAGTCCTGATCTGCAGGCTTCACCTCCAGTGCTGTCCTGATCTGCAGGCTTCACCTCCAGTGCTGTTCTGATCTGCAGGCTTCACCTCCAGTGCTGTCCTGATCTGCAGGTTTCACCTTCAGTGCTGTTTTGATCTGCAGGCTTCACCTCCAGTGCTGTCCTGATCTGCAGGCTTCACCTCCAGTGCTGTCCTGATCTGCAGGCTTCACCTCCAGTGCTTTCCTGATCTGCAGGCTTCACCTCCAGTGCTTTCCTGATCTGGCGGCTTCATAGCTGCATTTAGGTTAGTCAGCGATCGCAGGACAGGTGTGTTTTATAAATATCGATGTTGCGGCCTGTGAAATTGTCACAAGGTACAGAACTTCAGTATTATGTAAATAGACCCCTAGCTTCAGGAGGGCATTCATAGGAGGTGTGACATGCTTTACCCCCAGCATTAGTCCCATCACCCTCTGCAGCTGTTAAATAATGTTGTTAAAGATGCTCGTGAACGTCTCTCCTTTGAGATAGTGCTTTTTTTTAAAGGCTCTGGAGGTTTAGATGGGTTTAGTTCTCCTTTGTGATTTGTGTTTTACAGTTGCAGGTAAGAGGGACGATGAAAGATGTTCCAAACACCAATCAGAAGTCAGCATTGTCAGTCATTATGCAGCCCTCAGAAATGATTACCCAGAGTGCTTTGCACTGCAGAGATGCAGATAGGAGCCTTATTCTATACTAATGCTTGAAGGCGTTTAATCATTAAATGGATCTTTGTTGGACGGCATACATATCCAAACTCCATAATATAATGCATGGAAAATATGTACACGGTGGAAATCCTGGCCATAGGCACCTCTGTGCAATCATTAATGCTGCATGATTTTAACGCCATTATCCCACTGCTACCTTGGGGAGTCCACAAGGGCTGTCATAGCAACCTGTGTCACTCCAGGTGTGGTGAAACTACAAATCCCATCATGCACTGGCATAAGCAGTGCAGGATTGTGTACAGCATGCATGTATATTTGCAGTGTCTGTAGAGAGTTGTGGAATGTCCTTCTGTCCTGAGACACCACATTTATCTGCGGGATTAAAGCAGTCAGCCACTTGAAAGCCGTCTTGCACCAGATAATGGCTCTCCATTAGTATAATGCACTCCCTGTCTTTGAAAAAAGATCCATAGACTGAAGAGCTTGGGGCCACGGAATCTCTTTCCATATCTCATATTTTAGCTCATGATAAAACGGCTTTTCAGGAGGTCTCTTCTCCTGGGTTCCTAGGACCAGATTTACTAAGAGTGGAGATGTTGCCCATATCATCAGATTCTAGCTCTTACTTTCCTATTGTATACTAGAAAATGTCAGCTAGAATCTGATTGGTTGCTATGGGCAACATCTTCACTTTTCCTTTCCTGTAGCTTAGTAAATCTGGCCCCTAGTGTAATGTTCTATGTCTAGCTGTAATGGCTGCCTATGCCTTTATCACATTAATGCCCACTCATCATGCAAGCACAAGCAGCGGAACAAGAACTGTGGGTGCAAGCGCTACAGAGAACCCGGAGGGAAGCCATAGATTTCTGTAAGGTGACGGGGCTTAATGACGCGATTTATGCAAATCGTGTCATTAAACTCCGCCCCTGTCATTCACTCCTGTAATCTCTTGTGTTTCAGGGTATGGGCCAGGCTTAATGACATCATCAAGACCCGCACATCCCTAGTAACGCTAGAGATTACAGTAGTAATTGATAGCTGGTCAAGGCTTGCGGGAGCTTTGCCGGCTCTCCCGGGATACCGGGAGAACTGCCCAAATTTCGGGAGTCTCCCGGATATTCCGGGAGAGTTGGCAACCCTACGCTACAGGGCCGAAATTGTGGCGTACCCAAAGGAGATGCCCACCTTGCCCGGAGAAGCTGCCCTCCCTCCCCTGGGAGTACCGATTTGTCATTAGCAAATGTTGTATGGATTCAGAAATTCTTTATTTATTCTCAGGGGATTTTTTTGTTTTTATTAAAGCAGTAATTAAGCAGAAGCCGTAATATCTCACCTGTAAGATGGCCAGTGTCAGATAAAAGAATATCTACTGGGATGCGCTATTTCCATTAAACTGCTTAAATGCGAGATTAAATCAGCAATCACCGGCAGAATGCGTAAATAATTAAGATTAGGTGCTTACTGAGGTAATAAGATTTAGTTCTGCGTTGGATCAATCCGTCCTGTCTTCAGGCACACACTGGCATTTGAATGGGATTTTTTTTTTAAATGTTCTTTTTAAATTTACTAAATTGCAAGTACATGCACATAATAATAGACAGCACCAGGTCCGATGCAGAGGCTCAGATCAGCAGCAAAAACAGCTTAAAATCCACACTTTGGCAAAGTGAATTCATTTGCACCCCTGAGATTGTAGCATCGTTTGTTAAGGTGTAGACTCCCCATATACCCTCCATTTCCTCCCCCTAATAGCTGTTATTAGGGGGTGGAAAGGGGGGGTGTGTATGGGGAGACCGCAGGAATACACAGATTGCCTGTGTATGGGTTTTTGTTTTTTTTATATAATGAAAACATAAATAAATTGTTATAAACAATAAAATTAAAAGAAATAAAAAGTAAAGAAACAGCTAAACTCACTTCTCCGGCGTCTTCCTAAAGTCCCAGTGCACGCGCAGTGTATTTAACTTTTGGGACTTGAAAATTTTCAAGTATCTAAAGTTAGCCACTGCGCATGTGCCTGGACTTAATCTCCGATAAAGGCCAAATGTCTCCGGCGAAAGACCCGCAGACCATCGCGGGACCTCGCTGAAGGGGTACGTATTAGTAAATACCACCTGCGGTATTACAGCCTAGCAGTTATCATTAGCACTCGATGCACCAATGATAGGAGAGGGTCCTGTCACTATAGTATCACAGAAGAGGGTCCTGTCACTATAGTATCACAGAAGAGGGTCCTGTCACTATATTATCACAGGAGAGGTTACTGTCACTATAGTATCGCAGGAGAGGGTCCTGTCACTATAGTGTCACAGGAGAGGGTCCTATCACTGTAGTGTCACAGGAGAGGGTCCTGTCACTATAGTATCACAGGAGAGAGATCTTGTCACTATAGTATCACAGGAGAGGGTCCTGTCACTATAGTGACACAGGAGAGGGTCCTGTCACTATAGTATCACAGGAGAGGGTCCTGTCACTATAGTATCACTGGAGAGGAGCTGTAGGAGTCTGTCGCCGCATCACTACTATAGTGATCGGATGCTGCAGGACTGAAAGGTGAGTATAGGGGGGAGGAGGGAACTGCCGGGCCAGAATCCGGACAAGAGCCCTTTTAGCCGGTACAGACTATTACGGTACTGTACCTGCTAAATAGGTACAGTTAGAGGGTATGGATTCCAAAAAACACCACTATTCGGAAGGCCGCTTGTTCAACTTAATATTTTTTATTGCCATCTCTTTATGGAACAAAAGTCTTTTACAAATGACTATTGAACGCAGAAGCTTTGACACTTGTGGAATGTGTTGATCTGCAAATCTGGCGCCCACACCACGTGTGACTTCTTCAATCTAGCTTTGTTTCAGTAGCTGTGATCTTTGGGCTCTTAAAAATGAATGCAAAGGGACATCACAGTGACCCGGAGGCAGAATTGATAACGACAGGTGATTTACGCAAACTGCGAGCATAAGTCAGGCACTACACATGCACGCACTAGATGTTACGCATCTGAACTCTGAGCGGGTGAATCCGGTTTCCGTACTTTCAGAGTTCCGTACATTAGGGTTTGGCAGCCGTCCGTACGTTAGGTGACACGCAGTGTGGGCGGGGCATGTAAATTGGACAGTGTGGGCTGGGTTAGGCTCTTCCATACGTCTGAGCACTCTGTACACACAGCGATCAGCGTGGAAAAGTCACAATAGGATTATGGACACGGAAGTCAGCTAAAATCCGCACATGAGAGGGGCGCGTCATGGGACTGCACGAGTCACTTACGGACTTAAGCCACTGCGTGTATGCGGAAATCGCTCTTAAGTCTGGATTAAGCCCAGAATGATTAAGTAAGGAACTTAGTACACGCATTTAGAGCTTCCAGATTACGGATATCGGACCGTATTCACAGATCCATTTTTACGTGTGGTTGTGTGCGCATTTTTAGGATCGGATTAACTACGCATGCTTAGTAACTTTTCCACGCACATTACGTAGTATTTACACACGTAAGTACTTTTCGGCACGGACTTGTGAATCATACTTAGGGACATAAGTACGGAGGGGTGTGGTTTTTATCCGGACGGTAATTACTTGAAAGTAGGCATTTAAGGGCGCAGTTAGATAAATATGTACCTGCGTAAGTGACACACGCGCGCAAATACACACGTAGACTTATGGAGGCGGAAGTCACGGAAAACCCGTCCATGTGAGGGGAGTGTCACGGGTGTTGCCTTGCTACGTAAGTGTGTATATTTGCGTACTTTTTACACACATATCTGTGAATACGGTCCATCACCTGGTTTAAAACTGCAGACACAGAAACGGGAATTTGGTTCCGTTTTATATGCTAATACGTGTCCTTAACTTAAAAAAGGAAAAAGACCTAGGGCCAGATTTACTAAACTGTGGAAAAAAGGAAAAGTGGAGATGTTGCTCATAGCAACCAATCAGATTCTAGCTGACATTCTCTAGTAGGTCATAGAAAAGTGAGAGCTAGAATCTTACTGGTTGCTATGGGCAGCCTCTCCACTTTTACTTTTCTGCAGTTTAGTACATCTGGCAACTATTGTAAACATCACCAGCCAATGGGTGGAAAGGCATGTGATATATATGTGCTAGTGCTGTTAGTGTAACTAGTAGCTCTATACATCATCATTTGGGTGTAAATGCTGACTGGAGATAAACGGTAGTTATGTCGTCCTGTATAAGCTTTCAGATTGGCCAATTAAGCCGCTATTCTCTCATGTCTGTAATGTACCCGTCTCAGTCTCTTTTCTATAAGTTGCCTGAAGACTCATCATTTCTCATCATCATTCAGCTTGATGTAGTCAGAGCGATTTTAGCTTTGTGGCTGTCATGTTAGGCTACTATTATTTTCAAAACAAGTAGTCAAATTGACGCTCCGTAATGCTGGGGATTCTTGATGTTCCATCTATCTGAAAACGTATGATTTCTCAGTAGAATCAGCGTCGCACCCGTCTGTCTTCATCATCCTTACATAACGGATAGCTGTGACCCGCAGTGCTGTGTGGCGGATGCTGCATTTCACAAAATGCTGGTTGCTCAAATCAGTTTGTGGGCCGAGCGATAGGCGTTTGCAAGACGTCTATTGCATAGAAATTGAGCCCAGAATGTTTATTAACATGCAGCTAACTGCTATTCAATCTGCAACATGAAACACAGATATATTAGTTAAACAAATTTGCAAATATTTGATAAGCAACCTGCCACTTTCAAGTCTTTTTTTCTATAGGTCAGAAATGGCCCACATGTGACTTTCCAGGGGCCAGATTTACTAAGCTGCGTGTTTGGAAAAGTGGAGATGTTGCCTATAGTAACCAATCAGATTTTAGCTGACATTCTCTAGTATGTAATAGGAAAGTGAGAGCTAGAATCTGATTGGTTTCTATGGGCAACATCTCCACTTTTCCAAACCTGCAGCTTAGTAAATCTGGCCCCAAGTGTTGTGGAACTAAGATTCCCAGCATGCTCTGTCATGTATCAGCCATGTCTTTGCATATAAAGCATGCTGGGAGTTGTTGTTTCACAACACCTGGAGAGCCACAGGTTGGCCAGGTCTGCTATTGGTGGGCCTGACTCTAAACAATGAGAGTCTCACCATTGAGCCATATAATGTATCATGTGTTTTTAAACTGAGCATTAACTTACCACAACACCTTCTGCATACCCTCCAACATGACCCATTCCTTTAGGTAGACAAAACTCCGCTCCTGAGCTTCCAACTGTCATTCATCTGGTTTTAATGAATTAACTGATGTTTAAAAAACATAGTTCTCTTCAACAAAGGTAATTACCATAGTAACTGACTGTTGGAAGCTCAGGAGTAGAGCATTTTGTAGTTAATGGAATGGGTAATGCTGGAGATTCTGCCTCTGGCATCAGCTGGTTCCAGAAATGCTTCCAAACAATGTTAAACAAAATGGTTGTTGCTCAATTTAATTTATAGGCTGATAAACAGGTGCATAAAAGGCCAGGGTAATCTACATAGGACCAAAGGAAAAGTGCCCAAGCACACTGTTTATACCAAACAATATAGGCTAAATTTACTAAACTGCGGAAATAAAAAGAAGAGATGTCACCTATAGCAACCAATCAGATTCTAGCTCTCACTTTCCTGTTACATACTAGAGAATGTCAGCTAGAATCTGATTGGTTGCTATGGGCAGTTTAGTAAATCTAGCCCCATGTGTCAGCACATATATAAATAACAGGTCCCAATATAATTATATATGGGTTAAGTTCATCCGCCCAGCATCAAGGCACTTTCCTATAGGTGGGTTCGAAACCTCTGTTCCAATCTCATTGCATGCTGATACAACAATATATTGTCATTCCATAGACAGACACGATTCTATAACTGTAAGTCTATAAGTTATCTTCTTTTTGTCTCCACAGCCAGCCAACCGGTCACCTCAGATGTCCTGGTTGCCACAGGAGGCAAAATGACCCTAACCTGTACAGTGGAAGAGCATGAGGAGTCCTCCCTCCAGTGGTCCAACCCAGCTCAGCAGACTCTGTACTTTGGAGAGAAGAGAGGTATGTGCACCCCCCGCTGGATGTGTAAGAGAAGGCGGTGCCTTTGTATTCTATCCATATACTCGGGTTCCTCCAGTCACTGGGGTAGATCCAGAACTACGTGTGTGCGTACGTATATTCGCGGTGCGTATTTTCTTACACGTAAGTTCGCTACACTCCCCACGGCACACCCCTTGCACGGACGTATTTTGTCAAATTACGCAACCCAAACCCTACCTTAACTTTTCCTAACGTAACAGCATACGACCGCAAACGGATGTACTGACTACGCGAACGTACGCAGCTTAGCACGCCCATACTGTACACGTAAATTCACGGAAATGCGTAGTTCTGGATCAGGCTCACTGTCCTGTACATACTGACCATGTATTATTATATGTATTGCATTCTCTAATCTCTAGACCTCTCTGCGACACATTCTCATTGGGAATATATTGAGCTTTATGCAGTTTTTGCTTTGCGTAAGTGCAAATGAGCAGAATTGTTACGCGACCTGTGTACGGTACCTTGTGACTGAATGAACAGATATAACACTAGATGTGCGCTGAATTTTCACCCGACCCATCCATCCTCTTGGATGTGTGAACATAAGTAATAACTATCGCAAAGCATGTGCCAATAGGATACAAATGTGTCATGCATATTAATTTGCACCATTTGCATGGTGGAAAGTCACAGTGCTCACCTTATATCACCTCATATTGCCTCGTATTACCTCGTATAGCCATTATATCACCTCATTTCATCTCGTATTGCCCATATCACCTCGTATTACCTCGTATCGCTTTATATCAACTCATTTCATCTCGAATTTCCTTGTATTACCTTGTATTGCCTTATATCAAATCATTTCATCTCAAATTTCCTTGTATTACCTTGTATCGCCTTATATCAACTCATTTAATCTCGTAACATAGAAACATAGAAAGTGACGGCAGATAAGAGCCACATGGCCCATCTAGTCTGCCCATTTGTTTATTGAAAACTATACTGACCCTAGACCCTATTTACCCTCAATTTGGTTTACAATTTAGGATACCCTTATATTTATCCCAAGCATGTTTAAATTGTTCTACTGTATTGGCCTCAACCACCTCAGATGGGAGAATATTCCACTTATCTATCACCCTTTCAGTGAAGTAATTATTCCGCACATTTCCTTTGAATCTACCACCCTCCAGTTTATATCCATGCCCTCGTGTTCTATTACACCTTTTCTTTTGAAAAATGGTACCCTCCTTGATGTATTTGTAAGCTGCTATCATGTCCCCCCTCTCCCTTCTCTGCTCCAAGCTATACATGTTTAGTTCCTCTAGCCTCGTATTGCCCGTATCACCTAGTATCACCTTGTAACGCATCTTATCATCTCATATCGCCTCATATCACTTTTTAATCCCCTAGTATCACCTAATATTGCCTTGTATCACCTCATATCGTTTTTTATCACCTAGTATCACCTTATATTGCCTCATTTCACTTCATATCACCTTTTATCGCTTCATATCACCTTTTATCATCTTATAATGCCTCCTATCACCTTGTATCACCTCATATCGCCTATATCTTGTATAGCTTTGTATCACCTCTTAGCACCTTGTATAACCTCATATCACCCTGTATCACCTCATATTACCCTGTATCAATTCATATCACCTCATATCACCTCATATCGCCTTGAATCACCTTATATTGCCTCATATCATCACCTATCGCTATGTATCAGCTCATTTCACACCATATCGCCTAATACACCTGTACAGCAGGAGAGTGTTAACACACAGGCACAGGTCTAGCTAACACATGGCTTTCCAGGTGTTGGGAGTGCCAGCATGCTACGAGTTCCAGCCGGTGTGAGCACTGATGGCTGACATTGCGAAGTAGAGACAGCCAAAAGTTCCTTAAGCCCTGCCCCCATACCAAAATCTAGTTCTTCCCTCCAAAAGAGAAGTAATAAAAAGTAAGCAAACCTGCACTAAGTCATAGGGCCAGATTTACTAAACTGCAGGTTTGCAAAAGTGGAGATGTTGCCCAAAGCAACCAATCAGATTCTAGTTCTTACTTTCCTATTACATACTAGAGAATATCAGCTAGAATCTGATTGGTTGCTATGGGCAACATCTCCACTTTTCCAAACCCGCAGCTTAGTAAATCTGGGCCATAGAGTATTATATAATTGAATGGTTGTTTAGCCAGCTCTAGCTTTATGTTTATTCCAAGCATGATTACATTACCTCTATAACCTCTGACGGGAGGCTATCCCACTCATTCACTACCCCCTCAATTCACTGAATTTACTCATGATTCTCAATTGCTCTCTGCACAAGCCCAACGCCTGCTATAGATGCGAGAGGTGATTTTGCGTCCACACTACGGAAGCAGCGGCTTTTCCAAAATCATGCTCATAACTGGGACTACAGACAGAATTTTTGTTTTGGTATCCTCCACCTTTCTCTATTCTAATACGTGATTGGTTATTTACTACATCCTACAATAACTTGTCTCTCCTTCACAGCTCTCAGAGATAACAGAATCCAGCTTGTAAAGTCCACGAAAAATGAGCTGTCTATCAGTATTAGCAACGTGGTGTTATCCGACGAGGGTGAATATACCTGCTCCATTTTCACCATGCCCGTTAGGACCGCCAAAGCTATGGTCACAGTCCTAGGTATGTCTGATTGGCGATCTCATTTATCTTATGCCCAATACAGGGGCACATCTCAAGTGGTAAAAATTTTATATATCATATATTATTATAAAAAATGGAGGCTTGCCCATATCAGCCAATCAGATTCCAGCTAACATTTACCTTTTATATGTTAGCTGGAATTTGCTTTGTTGCTTTGGGCAACATTTCTACTTTCCTTCTTTTGTAGGTTTAGTAAGTATCCCACCACAATATCAGACCCTCCAACATGACTCATTCCACCAGGTATACAATACTCCGCTCCTGAGCTTCCAACTGTCACTCACCTGGTTTTAATGAATTAATGATGTTTGAAAAACATTTTTCTCTTCAACACAGGTGGTTACTATAGTAACTGATTGTTGGAAGCTAAGGAGCAGAATTTTTTGTAGCTAAAGGAATGGGTCATGTTGGAGGGGGCTACAATACTGTATATTAAGTATCAGGTTTACCCATAATCCACCTGATCAGAAGAAAATGGGTTGGGAGTGAGGAACCAAAAATGACAATGCTTGCCAACTTCCTATTTCCCCCTGGAAGGAAGAGCCTATACTATACCTTATTATGTAACTCTCCAGGTGTTGTGAAACTAGTAATTCCAGCATGATTTACCTGCATGGTCATGGCTGATATGTCATAACGCATGGTGGGAGCTGTAGTTTCAGAACACCTGGAGAGCCATTGGTTGGCCAGGCCTGTTCTAAAGTGAGGCTGTCCCTGAATATGAGACTCTTCTTTGTTTCCAGGGGTCCCCCAGGAGCCTCAGATAACTGGTTATGAGAGACCATTCGGTGAAAACGATATTGCAACACTGAGATGCACTACAAGTGGCAGCAAGCCAGCTGCCAATATCAAATGGTACAAAGGTCCTGAAGAGCTGGAAGGTGAGTCAGAAAATCTTACTATCTTTTTTTGGAGAGAGAAATGTCTGCATTTACCATTTCTGATAAATAAAGTTATATAAATTAGGCGGGAATTAACAAACTTTTAGGGATTGGCTTGCAGTCTCCTAGGTAACATGCATTTGTTTCAACTGATTGATGTAAATGACGACAAGGGGCCGGATCCAGAACTACAACCGTCTTCCATAGACGGACGCATGCGTAGTAGCTATTGTACGTAATCTGCATATCGTTTCGATACGTAGATTGCGTATATGCGGTCTTTT
>WWET01000244.1:236639-294505 GCA_011038615.1 Limnodynastes dumerilii | reverse complement strand
CGATACGCAGATTACGTACAATAGCTACTACGCATGCGCAGTAGCTATTGTTCATTGAATTACGTCCGTCTATGGAAGACGGACGTAGTTCTGGATCCGGCCCAAGGTCACAAGCAGAACAGTTTTTTTCTTTTTTTTTTTTCTTTTTAATTATCTTGAAAACCTTTATTATAATTAAACACATGAAGCCAATTTAAATCAGTTATTTATAAAAGATACTAGGCGGCCTCTCTGCCCATACAGATCCGTTTGGATGTTTAAAATGCGTGTTCAATTTCAGTATGACCTATTTAGACCTGTTACTGACGGGACTCTGGATACAGTAGGCCACACGCATGTCCAATGGATTGCATGAAATTAAACACTGGATCAGCGCCAACAAGTTTGGTATTTGGCTAATTCAATTGTTTTTAAAGCTTATTTTTTCTTTTTTTTTTTTTTTTTTCATTTGGGAGGTTGGGGGTGTTTGGGATGAAGAAGGGAGGAAATTTTCCATTACACTCTACTTTTCCAATGCTGCAGTGTGACGAGGGTTGCCTTGTTAATTTGTTTGTTTCTTTTTTTTTTAAATCATTTCTTTTTTTTTTTTTTATTTGCCGCAACTACATTAACGGTGCAGTGACTTCTTAAAAAAAATTATTATATGTGAATCCCCCTGGTATTATTTCACATTCTTGTGGCTTTTGGTCTTTATTTGAGTGAGATGAAGCACTGCAGTCAATTCACACACAGATAACTGAGAAATAGGGAGGGTAAACCAGATCAAAGTGATACTAAATCTGCCTAGCATCAGCTAAGACTCCACAAACTCCCCCCCTTATCAAGTTATTTAAGTCATAAGTCAAACTAATGCTTAAAATGTACTTATTCTTATTTTTAATTCCATCTATCTCTGAGGGTACTTTGTATATTTTAATATATTTCATATATTCTATCTACATTTATTCAGATGTAATAGGAATAATAAACAGTAAAAAAAATGGTTTATGTAAAAATAAATCATATCAAAGCTTAAAATCTTTGGATTGTTAATGTTAGAAAGCATTAAAACATGGTTGAGAGAGGTTTCTAATAGATAGCAATGTTTCTCACTATTAATATAATCAGCAAGATAAAAAAAAATTGGTTTAAAAAAACGGTTTAAAGAAAAAACAATTTTAGCTGTTGTTATTTTTTAACCTGTTTTTTCCCATCCCTGAGTGTGACCAAAAAACTCAAATTCAGATTGAACTATAAGTGTAATATTCATGCCTCTTTCTGTTTTTGATTTAGTTGTCCTTTGATGTTACAACCTAAAAACATCACTTTAAAAACCCCCCCACAGTGTTACTCTGATGATCAAAGACCTGGTTACAATCCTTTGCCATTACAAAGTGACTAACTAATGTATCTTATGTAATCTTGGCCCTCCTCATGATGATAGTCGTGCTATTAAATATCCTTTCAGGGCTTTACTAGTCTGAAATAAATGAAATCTAAATATATAAAATATAAATGAGATATTAGTTTTTTTGTAGGAGGGGGATAATGGACACCCAAGTAAAATTATTACAGATATTCCCTAGCTGTATTAGAAGAGCCAAGGTGACGGCTAATGAGTCCTAATGTTGTAAAGCCAAAATAATGGTCTAGTTAAGCAGCACTGTATCACAATTATACCTAAGAAAATAAGGCAGGCTTAATTACTTTGAACCATTTATACTAATTATTGGTTCATTTTTTTCTCATTTAACTGTAGCTCTCTTTAATGAGGGCAAGGATAGAAGGATGAATACAGCTATTTGTGTGCTAAGCCAATATTCACCCCAATACTTCATTCATGTAACAAATTCTTTTTTTGAATTTGTCAGAAAGAAATATATTCTCACAATTGTGATCTTATCTCTCACTAAAGAAACTGTAGTATTACCTCAGGCCACAAAATGGCTGCCTGAGGCGTTGAAGGCAATAGGTACACTTTCAACAATCTTTACATTGCTTTTGGTGATACGGGATATATGGAATGTGAATACAGCACACAAGTTTGATATCTCAGATGATAAACTATTTTTTGGGAGGGGGTAATTTAGTTCCATGCATAAACGTTGATTCCCATAATAGATAGTAGGGGCCGAGAGCATTTGTTTTGTTGCGTCACTATGGTGTATCAAGAATGCACTCTTAATTAGTGGATTACCAGATTTATTAAGCTGCGGGAAAGGAAAAGTGGAGATGTTGCCTATAGCAACCAATCAGACTCTAAGGGCTAGATTTCCTAAGCTGCAGGAAAGGAAAGGTGGAGGTGCTGCTCATAGCAACCAATCATTTTAGCTCTCACTTTTCTATTATATACTAGAGATTGTCAGCTAGAATCCGATTGGTTGCTATGGGCAACATCTCCAGGTTTCCTTTCCTGCAGCTTAGTCAGGGCCGGTGCGCCCTTCTCCCATGTGTCTCCAGGCCAACCCCAGTATCCCCATCTTTTGCCTGCAGCTCCCCCCCCAGTACTCCCATCATATGCTATCGGCCCTTCCCCCCAGTACTACCATCATGAGCAACCAGCCCCCCCAGTACTCCCATAATGTGCCACCAGCCCCCCCCCCAGTACTCCTATCATGTGTCTCCAACTACCACCCAGTACTACCATCATGTGCCTCCAGCCCCCCTCCAGTACTCCTTTAATATGCCTCCAGCCCCCTCCAGTACTCCTATAATGTGCCTCCAGCCCCCCCTTCTAGTATTCCCATAATGTGACACCAGCCCAAATTGTTTTTATACTTACCTGGAGTCTACCTCCACGGCGCTCTCCTCCTTCAGCAGGCAGCTCATACAGGAAGTTCCTGTATGAGCGTCTGAGGCAGTTACACAGAGCAGCTGACATCAGCACTCTATGTAACTGCCGCGGCAGCTCATGCAGGAACCTCCTGAATGAGCTGCCTGCTGGTCTCCATCACATTCGATGCCTATGGCAGCGATGGATAGCAGACGGAGGGGAGAGCCTCTCTGGCTTGGCGCCCCCCTTCCTCGCTTACCGTGTTCTGTCGGCCCTGAGCTTAGTGAATCTGGCCCTAGCTTACTTTTTCTAATTACATACTAGAAAATGTCAGCTACAATCTGATTGGTTGCTATGGGCAACATCTCAACTTTTCCTTTCCCGCAGATGAGTAAATCTGGGTTGTAAAGTGCAGTTAGCAAGGGTAGCTGGTTATGGTAAGTCAGGAGCAGGAAGTAATGTACAGTAACTTTCTTGGCAAAATGACCCGGATGCAGAGTTTGAGAATAAGAGGAAAACAGGTGGAAGGTTACAACTGAGCAAAACAATGTTCAATATCAGGGGAAGTCATATTAATGTTATTCTTTGCATGCAGGGAAAATACTTTGCTTTTGCTTATTGCACACAGATACTGACCAACAATATTTTTACTGTACACTGGTATTTAGACTTGGATTACGAAACATCCCCTCTCCACTGTAACATTTTTAGAAACTTAAGAAATTGGCTCCCCTGCAGCTCTGCATGGTTTTGCCCATGTGTAATTTTCCACCTGTTTTCTTCTTACTTTGAATCCAGTCCATAGTCAAAAGACTTTGCAGGTGCTGCCCACAGCAACCGATCAGACTCTACCTATTAGAATACGCCCTTAGGGCAACCCATAGCTACGATCTAATTGGTTGCTTTGTACAACTACCCCAGTATATTTTTTAGAAGCTCCATCAATATCAGGCTTATTGACTAATTTGTGTATTTTTTCTACAATTACTGTATTTATATCATATAAATGGTCTGTCTTCCCTCAGGAGCAAAAGACTCAGAAACAAGGGATCCTAATGGCAAAACCTTCACGGTGGTGAGCTACATTAAATTCCCGGTGACCAAAGCAGATGACCAGGTGGAGATCACCTGCACCGTTGGCCATGAGTCCATGCCCAATACTTTTAAATCTTCCAGCCAGAAGCTTCAAGTCCTGTGTAAGTACCACTTCTTCCTCTATACTTGGCAGTAGACTGGCCCATGCATAATCCTATGTGTCCTACCTTACTCTGGATATTCTGATCTTGTATCTTGTGTTGACCTTGATGTAGACTTAGGGCCTGATCCACAGGGAGACATATACCCCATAGAATAAATTATTTTTGCCTATTTTGACAGTGCATATTTTATTTATGACTATATATTTTGTATATCAGCCTTGCCAACTAATAGACAATGGGCCGGATCCAGAACTACGTCCGTCTTCCATAGACAAACGTAATTAAATAAACAGTAGCTACTGCGCATGCGTAGTAGCTATTGTACGTAATCTGGGTATCGTTTCGATACGTAGATTGCGTATATGCGGTCAGCATAACATCTGGAGGGTGCATGAGCCCTACAGTCAAATCAGGCCACTTACGCATTTTACATGCGTTAGCGGCTTGACGTACGCAATTGTGGATCCAGCCCTATGTCCCAAGCCAGTTACGCTTAAGCTCTGCCCGCAAATGGACATATTTGGGGGGAAAACCCCGCCCTCTTCCCATAAGCCCCACCCCTAATGCAGGCTTCATTTCAGGACAGTCCCACCAGCTGGGAGGTATTCTATGCACAACCAACAGTTTCACTATACATCACAGTGGAAATAATCCTGTATTTGTGCCTGAATGACTGGGAAAGAGAACGTAATTTCATTGCGTGACTGTGCTTCTATACATATACAGAGGCATACTTACATCTGGAATGTGCTTGACTGTATACAAAATACTGCACTTTCACCCCGTATCTTTATTACATTGGTCTTCTGTACACTGTCGAATGCAATAAGTAAAGTTTTTTTTGTTTTATTTAAATAATTTAATGTATCTGTTATGTTTAGGAATATTTAGGAATCAGCTCTTTCTGTTTTGACTGGTTTTTACTATATGTACTATTAGTATCAGCTGTGTACATCTAAACCAATCTTTTAGGCCAGAGGTTCCCAAAGTGTGTGACGCAGAACTCTGGGGTGTCGTGGTGCATACATAAGGGTGCTGCAAGTTCAGGGTCGGTGTGCATGCAATCTGTAGGGAAAGAGGCTCCTCGTTGCACACTGGCTTGTCCTTTAACCTGTCACACTTAATGTCAGTTGGGTAGATCCAGACCTAAGTACGCTAGCCGCTGACGTAAAATCGTCTATTTGTATGTACTGCGCATGTGCACAGCAGATGTTACGCCACGTAACTTTAAACGTAAGTACCATCAGCGTAACTATCAACGAAGGGGCAGGTCATCCATACGACACCCGGAAATATGTATTTAAATTGTACAGTATGGGTCGGGTTAGGGCTTTATGTAAGGCAATGCATTATGTACGTCCATACTTAAGCTTGGAAAAGTTAAGGTAGAGTTTGGTAAACGTAAATCGAGTTAAGTACGTACAAGTGAGGGGAATGCCTAGGGGAGTGCATACAGGGCTGTTCCTAGGGGCGGGCGAGCTGTGCTATCGCAAGGGGCGCGCCCCTAGATAACTTAAAGGGGGCGCTCAGTAAGGCAGCCCCCCTTTAGGTCACGCTGCCGTCCCCTGAGCCGTGGTCACGTAGACCGCGGCTCACACAGACACTGGCCTCCATATGACAGATGCGACTGGCACCATTAAGCTTAACTGTCCTGGATATACAGGCTGTAGGAACACATTTTTTCACTGAATAATGCTCTGAGGCTGCGTTATTCATTGGAATAGATTTGGTCCTACACAGCTCCCATAGGAGTCCTGTATATCCAGGACAGCTAAGCTTAATGACACTGTGCCACAGAGGAAGGATCACGAAAGTGAAGGTAAGTTTAGAAAAACTTTTTATGACTTTAGAAGTTAAAAGGCTGGGCACAAATAAGGGGGCACATAAGGAGACTGGGCACAAATAAGGGAGCACATAAGGAAGCTGGGCACAAATAAGGGGGCACATAAGGAGGCTGGGCACAAATAAGGGGGCACATAAGGAGGCTGGGCACAAATAAGGGGGCACATAAGGAGGCTGGGCATAATTAAGGGGGCACATTAGGAGACTAAGCACATATAAACTGGCAGAAAGAGAAGCTGGACACCTATAAGGGCACAAAAGGAGACTGAACACATAGGAAGGCAAAAAAAGAGGTTGAACACAAAGGACCACAAAAGGAGGCTGGGCACATAAAGGGGCATAAAAGGAGGCTGGGCACATATAAAGGGCAGAAAAGGAGGCTGAACACATAAGTGGGCAGAAAAGGAGGCTGGGCAAATATAATTTGGCACAAACGGAGGTTAGGCACATATAAGGGGTCCCAAAAAGAGGCTGAACACAAAAGGGGGCAGAAAAGGAAGCTGAACACATATAAGGAGAGGCACAAAAGGAGGCTGGACACATTTAAGGGTGGCACAACAATTGGCAGAAGTGGATAGCTGGGCATATACAAGGTGATGGAAGAAAAAGGCTGGATGCATACTTTTTTTTTTTTGGGAAGTGGGGCACCAGAATTTTTTTTCTGCCCTGGGTTCTAGTTGGTCTAGAAATGGCACTGAGTGCATAGTACTTACAATAGCATAAATATGCTAAGCCAACGAACTTAAAACAACTTAGTTCTGGATATACCCCAGTGTCTATAATATCTATATGCTCCACCAATTTGATTATCACTACCTATAACATAAAAATACAATATTAAAAATAATATTAAAACAAAAAAATATATATATATATTTTCAATAAATAACAAACCTATGTCCAGGGCCGGTGACAGATCTCTGGATACCCTACGCAAATCCTTAACAGGTAGATCCTTAGCATTGCTAACTTTTGCAAATGGAATCAGTAGAGTGCTAAGCAGAAGCTGCATATCAGCTAATCCCCTGTGGAGATGCCTATTTTACCTGCCCAGCTGTCATGTCCCTGACAGCTGAATGGCTAAGCAGTAAGTGCAGCTGCAGGGAGTCAGCTGAGCCTCGATTCCTGAACACACAAACCCCCACGGCTCAGCTGAAACCCTGCAGAAGTGCATATTTGTACTGCTTAGCCAATCAGCTTTTAAGGACATGACAGCTGTGTGGCTAAGCATTACTAGTAAACTCCACTGCAGGTGTTTAATTGAGCGGGGGCTTGTGTGTTCCACAGTGGTCATCAAGGTTCTGGTCCATGAACATCTCTGTGCCGCCTCCCAGGCCCAGCAAACTAGGTAGCTGCCTAAACCTACTAAGTGATAGCGCCGGTCCTGTCTATACCCTTGCAGCAGTTGTTATAGACCAGGGCTGATCATCAGGGTTGCCACCAGGGTCCTGGGACAAACAGCCGTGGTGCTCCACCATGTATGTGACAACACATGCCGTGACATTACATATAGGTGCTCTGCTGACCTGCAGGTATGACACAGCGGGTCAATGCACAGGGAAGTCTTCCTTGCACATCGTCCCGCTGATGACCACCCTGGTACAGGTCTCCAGCAGTAGGTTTCGGCGGTAAAAGACTGGTGACAGTGATTCATCTCTCTCCTACCGCCAATACCTGATTCTGGAGAGCTAAGGTGGGTATAGGCAGGCCCCTCCTCTCTCAAAAGTCCTATCGGTCCAACCCTCCCCCTCCTTCATCACCCTTGAATATTAATTGTCTCAAACTGAGAACGTTTGTGAAACAATGATTAAGGTTGTTCTTCACTTATATCTGTTTACTCTGTCTGCCTTTGCTGTTGAGGGCCTGTCCTGACCTATCCGTCATAACTACTTCCGTCTTGTCCTAGAATATCGCCCCTTCTCTATTCAAGATCTGTGACTCCCTCTTGCAGGCACAATCCACTTCTCTGTCTCTTTTCCGATAGCCACTGGTCAAAATAACTCAATATTTCACACCGCTTGGGGATTAGTTGGCTCAGTCTCAGTTTGATTTCTTGCTGATATCGAGTCCTCGTGTGAGTTTTCTGCGGTTGAGTGATAGAGTTAATAGAGAGACAATTTTTATGATAGGTCTTATTCTGAGTCTCGAAGACAATGTCCAATAAATGGCAGACTGCTATGTGACTATTCTCTACAGCTATACTTCCCTGAATATTTAAAAGAAGGTACATCACACTATACCTCCCCATTTATAGCAATGTCCAATCAGGCCACTTTAGCAATGGGTGTGGGTCACCGTTAAGAACAGCCCTATTTCCAAAGGGCCCATCTCTCGCAGATAGTTCTGAACTGGCTGGGAAATGTATTGTTTTTGCCTCAAAGAGGCAAAGTAATCAATAGACTGAAGAGAGAAAACACTGCGCCAAAGGGTTCCCTCCCCGCAGCCTGACCCTAACCCTTCCTTCCCCACAACCTAACCCCAAGACTCCCTTCCCCGCAGCCAATCCCTAAGACTCCCTTCCCCGCAGCCTGACCATATCCCTTCCTTCCTCACAGCCTAACCCTAAGACTCCCTTCCCCGCATCCTGAATTAAATCTCCCATCCCCACAGCCTAACCCTAAGACTCCCCGCAGCTGACCCTAACCCTATCTCTAACCTTCCATGATCCTAACCCTAAACCTCACTTCCCCAATTATAATTATTATTATCGCCATACAGAATATAAGACAATACAGTACAGACATACAGGGCAGGGATGGACAGCATAGTACTTAATAAAATACAATATAAATATAAAAATAATGCAAAAATACAATAAGTGAAGCAAGTACAGAACGAAAGGCAAAATACGAGGTGTCTCCCTTATGCCTCCCTGTGCTAAAGTGCTATGGCAACAACCCCACCTCTACCACCAACCCATGCCCTATCAGTCACCTGACCTAACCTTTTTTTCCCATATCCAAACCCCACCGCACTTGTTTTCTTTCCCAAATAATAGCTTAGGACCGTGTTCACAATTAAGAGTGAGTTTAGGTGTGGACAGATCCCCACCTAACTCACCTGTCCTGCCACTAACTCGACCCCGTTTTTAGGTACCTTATGGCACTTAAGAAAGCCATAGGGCTACCTTATTTTATTGTGCGAAGAAGAGAATGCCCCCCTCTGCCCTCCCTTTATCTAAAGCTAAATCCCCCCCCCCACTTCTAACTTAACACTCCCCGAGGCGGCATTAGCATGTCTCTTTGGGCCTGATCCAGACCTAAGTGTTTGTTACGTTTCATCGGGTAGCGTATTTATGCTAGTGTATTTTTTAAGCACTCCCCTAGGACTTTCTCTCGCTTGTACGGCTGTTTTACGCTTACCAAACCCTACCTTAACTTTTCAATGCGTAACTACCGATGTACGTAAAGGCTTCACGTACATAAGTGCCTAAGCACGCCCATACTGTACGATTTAAATGGCTCACCCCGCCTCCGAAGCGTAAATTACAGGTGTCGTATGGATGTCACGCCCCTTCGTTCATAGTTACGCTGTCGATACGTGGCTGGTATGTACGTTCAGAGTTACGTGGCATAACATCTGCCGTGCACATGCGCAGTACATACTAATGGGCGATTTTCCGTCAGCGGCTAGTGTAAAATCGCCCGCGTGCATTGTTTAGGATCTGGGCCTTTCTTCCTAGTGCAGTAGTTACATTCTCAAAATTCTGCACCTAAGTAGTCGGAGATTCTTAGGTGTGAATCAGGGCTTTAATCCCTTGGTGCTTGATGTGGGTGAGGCTTAATCAGATGTTTATGGTTCCTTGCGCTAATGCAGCACTTGGTTTTATGTATATAATATATATAATGCTGCTCTAGTATTATAAAACTAAGTACAGTAAATAATAATATTAAGCATAATTTAAAATGTCTCCTCTTCAGATTTCACTCTATTTCATTATTTGGGTAGAGACACTTAATCTACAAGATAAAAAGCGATTTACTTTGTGAAAGTATTTAATATATGTGAACATTTTAATTCATCTGATTTGATTGAACATTATATATTTGGATAATTAGATAAATGGCGGAGTTCAGTTAATTTAATTGAACGTGACACAATAGATATTATATCTTGATGACAATTTTCAAAGAGATTTTTTTTCCTTGCGCAGGAAAAGTGATTGCGTTTGTTTTAAGGAATTGCTGTTGTCAGCGTTTCGGATGAGCATCGGCCAGGGATCGCATTGCATGCTGGGAGTGTATACAGGGAAAGTCATTACATTACACAGGACATGCTCATGTGAAGTACTGTAGTCTTTAGCATCTGTGTTGTTGGAACATGCTGGGAGTTGTAGTTTCACAGGTTGCTTTATTACATACGACACTTAACGTGCATTTCAAAGTATATTGAAGACAAAGGGCCTGATCCAGACCTACGCACTAGCACCGATCATATTTACACACTCCCCCGGACACTCCCCTTGGTGGACCGTAATTTCATTTACTTACGCTTGCCGAACCCAACCTTAACTTTTCCTAGCGTAAGTACGTCCGGTCGTAAGCGATGTTCATAGCAGCCTAAGCACGCCCATACTATACGATTTAAGTGCATCCCCTGCCTACATTTCGTAACTGCATCATACTTATAGGCAATCGTAATATAGGCATGCCCTTTCGTCCGTAATTACGCCACTGTTACGGACGAAAGTTTTTAATTACGGTCAGCACCGAGTTAAGATAAGAAATAGTCACTGTGCGCAAGCGCAGTGCCCGTTTTTAGACGATTTTACGCTTACGACAGATGTATTTATGCCCGCGGGCGTAGTTCTGGATCAGGCCCAAAGGGACAAATTTATTCTGATTGTATTTTACAAAAAAATAAATGTGAAACGTTTTGGGGATTTTTTGGGAACATTAAATATAATATTTAATGTTCCCAAAAAATCCCAAAAACATTTCACATTTATTTTTTTGTCCCAGGCCCAGGAACAGGCAGAGTCCCCATTGAAATTTTAATGAATTTTCAAAGGGTTTGGATAAAAATCAAACTTAAAACATTTTGCTGAGCGCAGCATCAGTATGGGGTGTAGTTCATTGCTTGAGAATAGACAGTGTGGACATTGGAACTAATCTGGATTGTATTGCTCCAAAAGCAACAGGTAGGATTTTCCCTTAGCCCTAACCCTCCCTTTCTGTCAGCCTAACCTAAACCCTCCATTTCCCGCAGCCCACCTTATCTTTCCCCTTCTATCAGCCTAACTTTAACCCTCCACGTCTCACAGCCTAACCCTAACTCTCCCTTTCTATCAACCTAACCTCAACCCTTAATGTTCCGCGGCCTAATCCTAACCTTCCATTTGTATGAGCCTAACCTAGGAAATCACTACCTTAAGACTGCGCAGTCCTCACTTAAAATGGGGGTAGGGATGAAGTCTGGATATTACAGAGGACACATAGTTCACTATCATTAGGTTTAGGCTAAGGGAGTCTTAGAGTTAGGCTGCGGGGAGGGGATTGATAAGGTCAGGCTGCAGAGTAGGGAGTCTTAGGTCAGGCTGCAGAGTAGGGAGTCTTAGGTCAGGCTGCGGGGAAGGGAGTCTTAGGCTTAGGCTGCAGAGAAGGGAGTTTTAAGGTCAGGCTGTGGGGAGGGGAGTTTTAGGGTTAGGCTGGGGAAGTGGAGTCTTGGGTCAGGCTGCGGGGAAGGGAGTCTTAGGGTTAGGCTGCAGGGAAGGGAGTTTTAAGGTCAGGCTGCAGAGTAGGGAGTCTTAGGCTTAGGCTGCAGAGAAGGGAGTTTTAAGGTCAGGCTGTGGGGAGGGAAGTTTTAGGGTTAGGCTGTGGGTAGGGGATTCTTAGGGTCAGGCTGGAGGAGATGGTTAGAGTAATAAGGGTTGGGGTTAGATAAATACTTACCACTCGCTGCTGTGAATTTGATTTTATAGCCAGTTTGGAAATGTCCGGTAGAAAACAGCCCTTTCAGAAAAAGAACGTTATGACCGGCAGGATGAGACAACATAGTGGTGTTTTTTACTGCATATGAATTGACCGTCCTAATGTCTAGTAAACCCTACTGATTCCCCGTACTGGGCCTTGTCAGTTTAGTTCCATATCTCTTCCAGGCAGATCACCTGGTATAAAATACTGAAACCTGATTAAAAGTGACAGGGTGGAGAAGTGACTGGGAAATTGCGCCTCGTCTAGGGCGCCCATTCTGCCATTATGATGGAAGTATTTTAAATATTTTGGGTTTCTTTTCCTTTTGAATTATTGCTGTGAATTTGTGAGAAGACGCTTGCAAAAACTTACTACTGTACCTGGTGGTTTCCTGTCATAATGATGGTGATTTCACCGCACAAGGCTGCAGCGCAATTATATAGCTCTGTCCGTGGTGCTGAAAGCTGTGCTTACTGCCGAAAACATTCTGTCCTAAATACATGTTAAATAAAGCTACTGAAAATCAAATATTAACTCCTCGTCTGCCTTCTCAGGTGCTTTTTTTAAAATATAGTGGCCCGTATTCAGAGTACCGGACGTATAACATATACGTCCGGTGTTTAGCGATTTTTACTACTGCGCATGCATAGTAATTTTTTAACATAATCTACTATATCTTTTTCTAATGTAGATTGCATAAAGAGGGCATGGGTGGAAGAAGGAGGGGGACTTTTTGGGTTCAGGTTAGGTTCTGGGGAAGGGAGGGTTAAGGTTACGGTCATGAAGCCGGATCCAGAATTAAGACCGTCATGTCACTTACGCATGCGCCCTCCAGATGCTACGCTAGGGTTATGATAGTAAACTAAATGGGCTGTGCTTCCCCTCTGTCCGCTAAAGTGGGCGGGGGAAACATGCAAAGTGTACAGTGTGGGAGGGTGCTCCCACACTGGTGCGGATCAGACGTCATATGGACCTCTGATCTGCACTACTGATTTAAGGCAGGCTTATGGCAGCGTAAGAGAGTCTTAGGGTCAGGCTACAGGGAGGGGAGTCTTAGGGTCAGGCTGAAAGGTGGGGAGTCTTAGGGTGAGTCTGTGGGGAGGGGAGTCTTAGGGTCAGGCTGCAGGGAAGGGAGTCTTAGGGTCAGTTTGTGGGGAGTCTTAGGGTTAGGCTGCGGGGAAGGGAGTCTTAGGGTTAGGCTGTGTGGTGGGGGGTCTTAGGGTCAGGCTGCGAGAAGGGAGTCTTAGGGTTAGGCTGTGGGGGGAGGGAGTCTTAGGGTCAGGCTGTGGGGAAGAGAGAATCAGGGTTAGGCTGTGGGGAGGGGATGAATTAGAGAAGGGGAGACTCAGGGTTAGGCTGCGGAGAAGGGAGGGTTAGGGTAAGGGGTGGGTTGCTTACTTGTCTGCAACGTGGCAGGAAATTTCTCCGTCTTCGCAAACGTTATGTCAAAAAAGGCCCTTTTGAAAAAGGGACATTTTTAGCCGCGACCCACACCCATTCCATACCTGTGATGGTTGTTCGCTCCCTTCGCACGAATGGAACTCTGTACTCTAATCCCTACCTTAACTGTTACGCCCCCGCTACACGTAAAATAGGGCTGGTACATAAAGGACGATATTACGTAGGTGCTTAACAATTGAAATACCTCCCATCCCCCATGTGTATACGCTATATATAACAAGGAAAAGTAAACACATAACATATTGAGCCATCGTCCTAAGCATTTCTTTCTTATTTATAAGACCTAATAAATTACCATACCCATACCCATGGGGTATGATCAAAGGCTCTCCAATACTTCACTACATCAATATCCTTTAAAGGGCCATTAAACCTTCTGTGCAATGTGATCAGCAAGGAATAGATTTCTTTAAACAGTAATAAATATGTATATACATGACATGATGCTGGTTATGATCTTGTGTGTGTATTCATGTAAACATGCTGCTCATAGTGTAGGTCTTGCTATCAGCTTGCCCCCTGCAGTGAACGTTAATACATTACCTTTTCTCGGTGGAATTTCCATGATTAAACAACTATCTCCACTGTCTGACTCTGATAGGCTGGTAAAACATTGTGATTACTGGTGTTTTGGTTTTAAGGCGCCACAGCACCCCCCAATGCCGAGAGTAGGTAACACAGGTTATGTACCCATTAAATGTAGACATGAAATCAACAGCTAGGAAGGGCCTTCACCATTATGAGTTTATAATCTAGTGCTGACAAAACAGCTATTCATTAATTATCAGGCTGAAGGGTTCCCTTGTGACTGCCATAGCAACCACAGACACATGACATGTATTGAGTAGAGAAGCTTTGGAACTCCCCTTTGTGCTCTGTTTTCCTCTGTGACGGCTTAATCACATTGAATAAACCCATCTTAATTTCTGAATATTGTACTGAACAAGTCTCAAAGACCCAGAGAAAAAGGACCCCATAGGGCCGAAGGGACATAGACGGCAGACAGCTGTTTCACTCCTTGCCAGAAGGAGAGGGTTAATGTTAGGATTATTGGGCCGGATCCAGACCTATGTTTCCTTTACGTTTCAATGCGTAGCGTATTTACGCTTTCATAATTACTATGCGCTCCTCTCGTTCGTACTTATTTTGGCCTTTTACGCTTTCCAAACCCTACCTTAGCTTTTCCAAGCGTAACTGCTGCCGGCAGTAATGGCTGCACGTACTTTCGCGCCTAAGCACGCCCATACTGTACGATTTACATGCCTCACCCCGCCTATGAAGCATAATTACGGGTGTTGTCGTATGTCTGGCACGTCCCTTCGTCCGTAGTTACGCTGTTGATCGTAGGCTCGTAAGTACGGTCAGAGTTTCTGGTCGTAACATCTGCCGTGCGCATGCGCAGAACATCCAAAACGTTGTTTTTTCGACTCCAGCTAGGATAGCCAGGGGAAAGGGCTAGTTAAGGTCTAGGATGGGGCTAGCTAGTTCATTAATGTGATTGCTGGCAGGATGTAGGTCTCTTTTTAGCTGATTCTCCCTCCCTTACTTGTATCTGGATGACTGGGGAGGAGAATGTAACTTGTGTGACTATGCTTGTGTACTGTGCTTGTGCTTAGTACAGATACAAAGTCATATTTACATATGGATCTCTCTTAAGAGAGGGGATTAGGGGATTTTTTAATACAGGATGTACCTTTTCTCACAGGATCAGGCCCTCACAGGATCAGGCTCTGCAGTTCTCCAGAAATGGCCCCCTTGCTCTTGAGGGGCACAAATACAGTAACTCTTTAAAATATGCAGAAAAAATGCCTTTTGTTATGTTGAGTCATTAATGAATAGAGGAAGCTTCCATACAGGTGTGCACAATGCTTTAGTCCTGTTAATGGGTTTGCAATGTCACATTTCTTTGTGTGTCACTCCACAGAGATCAGTATTTAAAAAAGTAGAAGGAAAACAATCCTTCACAGGATTTACTGGCTGACTTCCAAGCGCAGCTTCTTAAAGCCCAGCTCTCCTATTTACCTGAAGATAAAAGGGAACCTTCCTGTGGGCAGGGATGGGGAGGTGTGCACCCCTAGGGAAAATCAATGCGGAAGAGATAGCGAATATAACCACCACACACAAATTCCAAAGGTTACCGCGCGGCTGTAGTAGGATGTGAAATAATAGAGTAGCAATATCTATTCATATGTACTGACGAACAACAGGGGAGGGGGAGGGAGAGAGCTTCTACTCGGGGCACAATCTGGCTTATACTGCAAATAGCAAGCAATAAAATGGTGTCAGCAGTATTCCCGCACAAGGGCTGGGTGTGTGTGGCTGCATGTGTGAACTGGTGCATGCGTTGTGTGTGTTTGTACTGAATGACTGTTAAGGATAGGTATGTGAATGTGTGTGTGATTGTATTGGATGACTATTGGGGACAAATGTGTGTGTGTGTGTTTGTGTATGTGTGGTGTGTGTGTGTTTAGAATGACTGTTGGGGATAGGTGTTTGTGTATTGAATGACTGTTGGGGATAGGTGTGTGTGTATTATATGACTGTTGGGGATAGGTGTGTGTGTGTATTATATGACTGTTGGGGATAGGTGTTTGTGTGTGTGTGTATTGAATGACTGTTGGGGATAGGTTTGTGTGTGTATTGTGTGATTGTATTGGATGTTGGGAATAGCTTTGTGTGTTGATCGACTGTTGGGGATAGATGTGTATTGAATGACTGTTGAGGATAGGTGTTTGTGTGTGTGGTGTGTGTGCGTGTGTGTGTGTGTGTGTGTGTGTGTGCGAATATGGGATGACAATTGGAGATAGGCAGAAGCAAAAAATACACTTATTTCAGTTTTGTTGCAATTAATACATTGCTCCTGGTATAAGCAATATACAAGTATTTTCTATTCCCCCTATATACATCTCCCTCCCCCTTGACCCTTCTCTTTGTTTGACGTGCCCTTCCTAACAAATCCTGTTTCCACTCTACTGCTTATCTGCTTACGCGGACCCCCCCCCCTTTCCCTCGCCGAGCGCGCTTTAGGGCACGGATTTAACCCTTTCAGCACTTCAATCCGCTGGCCTTGTAGAATGCGACCCATCAGGCTTTCAGTATTAATTATGCAAATTATAGGACCATTAGTATGCAAATAGCCTCGTGCCATGCAAGAGAGGTCTGTTGTATGCTAATTATTCTTGTCCACATGCAAATTGAATCTGGAGACGAACCCATTAGCTTAAAGCTCCAGATCAGGAGGGAAAGTGCCAGTAAAGTGACAATACCATTTAGTAGCCAAAACACAGTCATTAACATACTGTATTATATTTCTCCCTCTTTATTGCTGGACATACAGTTTTACCTGATTAAGGGGCCCATTGAGTAAAACTATTGTTGTAGAGCAGCGGTACCATTTGTTTGCACCAGTTTCTTGGTGCGTGACCTACAGCTCATGCATGGGCTGCCCGTATCACAGCCAGCTTCTGACAGGAGCATCACGTTTTATCCACTGTCTCTCATTGGATGGCTAATGCCCAACCCGATCCATGCTTACTGTCTCGCTGTGCTCGAAATTCTGACCACAGCAGGTGATGTTGGACTTGCTGAATCCAGATGTCCTTACATGCCAGAGGAGACTACTATCATCTCCCACAAGGGCTTACATCATCAGATGCTAACCTTAAGACTTCTGCGCTGACCTTACGTAAAATGTGGATGATTTGGAAGTCTGCATAGTAGTCCCTCACCCAGTTAAAGCACCAACCATCAGCATTCTACCCCACTCTGGAGTGTGGGTCCCCCGTTGTTTCGATAGGACTGTTCACTCTCAGCCAGTTCCTAACTGGCTGGGCAAACGATTGCTTATGCCTCTGAAAGGTAAGTAACTATTCTATCCTCAACCCACTCCCTAACCCTAACAGTAAGTCCCCGTCCCCCTGCAGCCTAACCCTAAGTCGTCGTCGGAGTCTAAAACTAAGTCCGCGAAGAGGGTTACTCACCTCTCCGGTGGTCCAGCAGCAGCACTTCCGAAAATTAATTGGTGAGTATTTCCGATCACATACTCACCCATTCATAAAAAAAATCTAAAACAGCTGTCATTCGAAATAGACACAGCCTAAAAGTAACTTTCGGCTGTCCCTACTTCGTAATGAAGCCTTCGGTGCGGAGACTCGCAATGCCTACTCTGCCAGAAATGCTCCCAGTATGGAACTCTGACTCCAGAGGTCCAGTGTTCTACTTTAATGATGTTCTAAGAAGAACAACACAGTTACATTGTGACCCTGATAAATGGATTGTTTTCCTGGCCAAAGTAATGTAATTAGTGTTTCAGGTAATTTGCAGAAGTTAAAAACCTAATTGATAGCGATCTACTGCCACTTAGATCATGTTGGATGGGCAGATAAATAGCATTTGGGTCTTTACTTTTATTAAATGACTAGCTTTAGGGTTGCAATTATAATGTATTTTTGCAGGGTTGTTGAACATAATAACAAATACATCTGTTATCGCCAGAAACTGTTTTTATACCAACACTTTAACTCTATGTATAAACGGAAATATTTGCAAATAGTGCCAGCGGACCTGATCGTTATCCCTGCACGACAGCCAAATGACACTCGTTAAATGCGGAATTCGGCTGTTTTTCTCCCAATGTGCACGCCAGATGTTCCACAATGGATATCCAGGTGCACGGAACTTAGTTCTCTTTACGGAACTGGTCCTATGTGGGACCGCTATGTACGGACCGCTGTTCCACATGGGTGACTACATGCTGGCTTATGGTAGCATAAGTCATCTATAGTCCACACGAGAGAGGGAAGTGACAGGGGATTCTATGCAGACTGTGAGACCTCAAATGTGCCTAATTGGTGTCCTTGAAATCTCTTTCTGACATTCATAATCAGCCCTGGGGTACTTAACACTATCACATTCTGAAGTTAAGAGATTCACTGTGTTGGCATTTACCATTGTAAAAGGTATTGGCAGCCAGTGATCAAGACAGGTTTTGTTGTGATAGTAGGCGTGAAACCAGTGGCACAAGCGAAATAAGAGATTGGTGGGCGCATGTGCAACAGTGATGGTCTCAGCAGGTCTTGATATTAAACTAGCCGCATTGATGCAAAGTGTGGTCTTATTATCTTATGGACATGGCCAACTATTAAGTTTCCCCTATCCCCGGGATCTGTAGGCCTTTCTGAAAATCAGGGATACTTCTGCCATAAAGGGTGGGAAATTGCATGTATGGCAGGCTCACCTGCTGGAGAAATTTTAATAGGTCTTCAGAAATCATTAAAACTTTGTTTGGTTATCAATTAGAAGCTACTGGCTTCCTGCAGAGATCAGACAAAGGAGCTGACCTCAGTCATTCAATGACCTACAGAAAGAGTTTATGACTCAGCTGTAAATGGAATGGGTGATGTCAGTTCCATTGTCTGTTCTCTGCAGGAAGCCAGCAGCTGCTAAAAGGTAACTAAACAAAGTTTTAATGATTTATTAATTGTCTGCAATCTAGATTTTCTACCATGTCGTGAAATGAGCATCATGACTGAGAAAGCTTTATCTGAGCCCAGCTGTAAGCAGCTGGCAAACCCATATAATATAACTTGAGTAGAGGCAGCCACAAATTCTAGTATCCCACCCTTTCTAGATACATAATAATAATCACCCATATATATCACAGTTCTTCTAAATTTAGTAGACTTTCTAGGCCAAGCACCTAGATGTGCAGTTATCTGTGGCCATGATACTCCCAAAATTTATGGCTGAATTCACAAGAAGCTTAGCTGAATATGCAAGTGGGCATTCCTAACCTAGCTAATTTATACTCTAGGAATTCTGTCTCTCTGTATACCCATAATAACCTCTACACTTCCAGGAATTTCTGCACATTTGAGATGGATTTGAACCAAGCAGCTGACTAGTCGTGTTTATCCAAACATTCTAATAATCTAAAGCAGGATCACCAAACTCAGATCTATCAACAGTTCATGTTTTCCATGTCTCATAAGAATATAACGTTTCCTTGTTAGAACACAGGTGTATGTTACTAGCTGGAAAATGTTTAAAGATCCACAGGTGGTAGTAATTATCTGTGATTCTCTTAGTAGACCTGGACAACACCTGAAGATTAGAAGGTTAGAAACTTGTCCACTTGGGTTGGTGGCCACATTAAATGTCGGTCTACCTACTTGTATCAGGTAACCTAGTTTGCTTCTGTATAGGAAACCTTGATATTATTTCATCTGCACATATATTTTATGTTTACTTGATTGTGATGGGTCGACAAGTTTTTATGGCATTTATCAACTTAATTGGTAAATGTGTGGCAAAGAAAAAAAAACGTCAAAATGACTTAACAATCATCTGCCATCTTCAAAATAGTGTGAGATCTATCAAAGGAATTCAACACCGCATGGGTATTTCATGATGAACATCATAATGAAAGCTCCTGTGACAGTACGGCATCGACAGAGCTATTTATAAGTAATTGGTCGTTAGCTATGAAATGGCACTAATTTCATTGCTCTCCGGTGTTCATCCCACTTTCTCAGAACCAATCCATCTTCCAGGCACAAACTTATTTTAAAGGATAATTTTAGCTAATGTTCCAAGAAAGCAAGGCAGCAAGACTTAAAGGGACTGAGGAGAACTTGGCTTCTTGCTCTTCTGAAATTCTTGTTCATGATTTGACAACCAAAAAAACCTGTACATTCTAACTAAAATCAATGTACATTAGCATATAGTTTATCAGCATCTTTGTTATTTGCACTATCCTGGCACAATTTGCATCCTTCATTACCCTTACTGTCAGTGGGTGAGCAGGATCTTAGATAGATGGGCCTTGATACCAACTAAAATGGTCCATGGCATGTGTCACAAAACATACCAAGTAAGGCTAGAAGAACTAAACATGTATAGGTTGGAGCAGAGAAGGGAGAGGGGGGATATGATAGCAGCTTTCACATATATCAAGGGTTTGTTACCAGCTAGAGGAGGGGGCATTTTTTAAGGGAAGAGGTGTAATAGAACACGAGGGCATGAATATAAAGGGTGGTAGATTCAGAGGAAATTTGTGGAAAAATGACTTCACTGAAAGGGTGGTAGATAAGTGGAATAGCCTCCCATATGAGGGGGTAGAGATAACACAGTAGAACAGCTTAAACTTGCTTGGGTTAAATAAAAGGATATCCTAAATCATAAACTAAATTAAGGGTATATAGGGTCTAGGGTAAGTATAGTTTTAAATAAACTACTGGGCAGACTGGATGGGCCATGTGGCGCTTATCTGCTGTCACTTTCTATGTTTCTATGTTTGTTTTACACCTAAGATGCAGAGGCTTCTTAGGTGCATAATTGGCTGATTTTTGCCACTGGGCATGCATAGTCAGTGTGACTACACAATCTACATAGCCCTTAGGCATGTAGATAAATTACGTGTGGTCTTTAAAGACCACATATAGTTTTTTTTAGGTGAAAGGAGGTTTGCCACGGCAGACTCCGGAGAAAATTAGGTGAAATGGGTGGGGGGAGGGATGTTAATTAGGCTGGGAGGGAGGACTGGGGATTGTCCATGCATATTTTTTCTCTTAAGAGGGAAAATATACACAGTGACTTTGGTTGCTTATGGCACTCGTAAGTGGGGCACCAGAACGGAGAAGAAGGAGCAGATACATGTGTATCTGTACCTACGGATCACACACGTAAGTGTGAATCCGGTCCATGGCTATTTTATGGATGGTCCTTGGAAATCCGAGAGATGTTATAAGCATTGGCTGATCTCCACAACCGTGTGCTTCTTTTCTCCCAAAACTATGGGCTCAGGCTCCAAGAAATGTCCACAGAATGGAAGTTGCTCAATCAATTTATAGGTAAATGAAAGGCAGGGGTTAGTCTGCTAGCCACAGAAACAAAGAGAAAAAAAGCCCCAGCACACTGCCATAAACCAGTAACAAACTATACTGATCTATCTGTAAAATAAAACACAGAAATGTTTGTTACACATATTTGCGCAAATATGCGATAAGCCACCAGCCACCGTCAAGGCCTTTCTGTATATGGTGGTCCTAACTCTAACAATGACAGAATAAGCACAGAATGGAAGTTGCTCAATCCTATAAATTGATTGAGCAACTTCCATTCTGTGTTTGTACTGTGTGTGGGCATGTCTGGGAGCAGTAGCTGTGAGGGGGAGCTGCTGCACAGCAGCCATTTTGGAGACTTTAAGGGGTGTCTCCTAGGTAAGTTGGCTCTCAATTTATAAACATATATATGTGACCCAACATTGGGACTCTCATTGTTAGAGTTAGGACCACCATATACAGAAAAGCCTTGACGGTGGCTGGTGGCTTATCGCATATTTGCGCAAATATGTGTAACGAACATTTCTAAGAAATGTCCGCAAGCTGAAAAATAATTCCCTCTTTTCATCTATGTTGTCAAAATGTCACCTAACTGTCCTTGGCAGTCCTGGGTGGGAGTTTCACTTCGCAATGTCTACAGTTACTTCTGCACATGTGTGAAAGATCACTGAGCATACAGAGAGGGAAATAAGTCTCATGCTGCAGACATTAGAGCCTGATCGAGATCTCCATACGCACTGAAGTCTGGAAGTCCACATGGAAGAGGGGATAACGCACCCCTGTCAATACTCTCTCTTGTGGAACCTTACCTTACTTTTTTCCCACAAACCTGTGTCACTCCAAATACAAATCCATGTGGAACTACTTATCACCGCCTTTGGTACTTAATTTATATTCCAATCCTCACCTGTCTGGGGATTAGGCATGCAGATATCAAACGCCCCTTTCCCCCACACGGATTTCCTAGTGAAGTTCCATACGCTAGGAAATCGGTAGCGTAACACCTGCCACATGCATATGGAGACATTGCTTTTCTGGTACAATAGGCTTGCGAAAATCCGTTATTAAATGAGTAGCAGGCCCTTAGACTTTACCACTATGCGTCATGATTATTGGGAAGCACAATGATGTTATCAGTATATAGCACTGGAGGTCATCCCATCTTCTCCATTGTACAACTACCAGGCCAGTACCTGGTACCCACTGCATGTACACCTATGTCTATGCAAGCCACATGAAGAGCCTGATTCTTAGTTCTGGTTCTAGTTATTTGGCGTAGTTTGCAGGTAAAAGCTGTCAAACGTCTCTTTTCCCAAAAATTCTTCCAACTTCTGTAGTGTTTATGAGACACATCGTCTTAAGCTTTATTGGACCATATTTAAGCTTAAGAAGCTCTGGCTTCTTAAGAATGGTCTTTTGAGAAATGACCTACTACACATGTGTAGTAGGTCATTTATTCAATCTACATACCATTTAGGTACGTAGATTAACTATGTGCAGTCTTTAAAGATCGCACGTAGATATTTAAGAAGAAAGAGACCTGCCACGGCATTCCCTGTCCTTTTTTAAGAAGAGTGGGTGGGGAGAGGGATTTAATTAGCCAGGGAGGGCGCAGGGAAGGGATATTAGTTTGTAGAATCCTTCTTAAGAAGGATAATACGCACGGTTACTTAAGGAAGGATACCTAAAAATGGGTGTGTGTTGGGTAAGTTAGCTGTTGAATCGGCTGCAAATACCTTGTTTTGATTTGTGCATATAGTCCATTGTCCTCAGGCACGGGGCAGCCATTAAACCCACACTCCTAAATTTGGTGCAGGTGGGTATTTTTCAGCATAAATTCACCTGTATTACTGCAGGAAGAAAGAAGAGTAGAACCTCTAAATGGTCTGTCTTATGTTACACACTTGGTCCTAGACGTTAATAGAGGGAGTTAGGGTTTGGATAGAACACCCTTTCCCATCTCTGTCCCAGGAAACCTCTCCCTGTGCGTGTTGTCCTGTCATTAAGCTCATCTCTCTTCATGGACGTGACTTTCGGTTTGGGAAATAAGCCAGGCGACCAGGTTTCTCTTCTGAAAGATGTTTGATAAGCGATTCAATTTCCTCTGGATTTAACAGCCATGTCCAAATGACTGATAGTCAGCAGGCACAAGCAGCCTGCAAGATCCTACTCAATTTATATTGACTGGGTGGCTGAGAGGCATCTTTATTATACAGAGAGCTGTAGATTCTCACTCTTTTATCACTCTGTGTGAGTCGATAGTTTGCCAACGTTCTCTCGAAAGGATCACACAAGCAAAGTCCATATGCTTCTCTGGCTGTGAAACTACAAATACCAGCATGCCCTGCCAATGAGTCAAACCAAAGGGGTGTATTATTATCTACATTCAGAGCTGTAACTGTAGATGTTTACATATGTTTATCTCCACATAAGTCTTATACTGGAAGTATGTGTGAAGTGTATTAGGCTTCAAGTGGTGCGTAAGCTCAGTGCCGTAACACTTAAATCCATGGGAACGAGCGCAGATGTTAATCTACTCTGTCAGATTTCCCACTTGGAACTGCAAAAAGAACCAACACCTCCTAATCCTCTTGTTAGAATGCTACAGGCTTCTTTAATCACGTAGAAAGTATGAACCGCCTCCGTCCCCGGCCTCCAAGATTCTCTCAGCACGTAGAGTTCTGTGGTTACATTATGACTGGCTTGTTGCAGCTCATTAATATTAACACACAATGTAGAGTATTGGCCTATCACACCCTGACCTTTGGATAATGGACGTTTATAGGTTATTCTGCAGGATTTTTACAGGTCTAAACCACATAACATATATTCCCAGCCTATTACACAGTATAGATTTATACCAAGCTTTGGGCTGGATCCAGACATTTGATATCACTGTGCTTAAATTTTCAGCGCGTCCTCATTTGAAATAGTTCGGCATTGCAGGCTGAATAGTGTGAAGGGTACTTGGCACATCCTTACTGTACTATCTACACAATCCTCCCCCTGGAAATGCTTTCTGCATCCATACTGCCCTGCCAATGGAAATGGTCCCAGGATGGAACACTGGAGCCAGATTCATCCTAGGAATGCGGCTCTTGCACATGCACTATTGCCCCTTTTTTATTCGTAATTCTGGATCTGATCGGCACACTCACCCATTCATAAAAAAATTCTAAAACAGTTGCCTATTTGAAAAGGAACTTTCAGCTGTCTCTATTTCTAAAGTCAGCGCATCGGAGCGGGGACTGCAATGGCCTCGCTATGCATGTTATATCATAGTCCGCAATCTTATCATCTCTGGTCAATCCTCAGTTTAGGCTGGGAAAAACAAATTTTACCTGCAGAAGACGCTCACATTATTAAATGATTATCAGGTCCAATGTTAGGAGTTAGGGTTAGGAATATTGGATCCAGACTTAAGTGCTTGAAATTAGTTACTCCTGGCCTACACCATGTTGATGGCAGGGGAGTCATATTTTATCTGTTGCAAACAGTATTAGAGATGAGAGGTGATGTTTCCTATTCCAAGTCTAAATAACAGTGTGATAGTAAACCTGGTCAGTATCTGTGTGCAGTAAGCAATTCAAAGATATTTCCCTGCACGCATAGAATACAATTAACTTGACTCCCCCTGCAATCAGCATGGTTTAGCCCAGGAGTAACTATTTTCAAGCACTTACTTAAGTCTGGATCCAGCCCATTGTAATTCCAAACAAAGTACATGTTGGCATTACAATATTCTATCAGACAGGTTTCACATTAATCACCACTGGCCGGATCCATAACAAAATCCAAGAGGGAACTTACGCAAGTCATTTGCGTAAGTCCCCTGTCTTGGTCTCGGTACATTTACGCATGCGGGCACCCGATGTTCCGACAGTGCAAGAACTGGTTACGTACTTGAGTACTTACGCTGAAGGGGCTGACCCTTCAGCGTAAGTACTCATGTAACGAAGATATGTACGTGAGTTACGTAAAGCTTGTCTGACCAGTTAACAGTGTTGGGATTTTAGTGACAGCATGATAACTGTCATCATTCAGACCATTAGAACGACAAACCTCACCCATCCTTGTCTGATGAGACCGTGGATTGGACTAATATACTAATAGATCATGTTATATATTTAATGTCAAGGTGATAGTACATTAAAGGACCAGTGGTGATCACAAAATAAACAGAGACCGAATTATCTTTCCAAAAGTAAATAACAGTTAAAAAAAAACACACACATGACAAATAAAAGACACACAAGAAATTCAATTAATTACACACATGCAAGAGGTATAGTAAAATATCTAAAAGGAAATTCAGGTACTCAAGGATAGAATCCCAAAAACAGATTGCTTGAGATAGCAAGCCTAATTCTAAAGCCTTTATGTATAGCAGATAAACAGGAAGAAAAAAAAATATCTATTGGGCCACTAAGAGCAAATAATTGTAGAAGATCAAGTGAAGCTGATCTGAATATATTCTATTCATCTGTATTCATGAAAGAGGGAAAATATTCCAGCAAGTCGCATAGTAGCGATAGCAGGCAGAGTTACGCCTAAACAAGATTAAAACAGATAAAGCGCCCGTCGCTACGTGTGCAAAACCAACGATGTTTCGTATTTGATAGAATTATATTTGCCATTTTTATGTTCGCCATCATAAATAGGTCAGAGACACTAGACTGGGTGAAAGCAGCTTATTATACAGCGACAGACTGGCTTCAGTAGAGTGGGCTCTAGGAGATGTAGGTTTGAAATATATTATAGAAAATAGCTTGGTAATGGTGTCAGCATGATTTCATAAGGAACTGATCAGGCTTAACAAATATTATATTCATTCTCTCCGGAGGTGAGCGTTAAAGTAGATCTTGGCGGTGCAGAGGATGTGGCATACTGATATTGCATGGAAGCGGGTTTAAAACGTGGATGCTAACTTTTGCAATTGAATATCAGGAGATTGTGATAGAACTATTAAGGTGCTGCACCAAAAGGGGTGTGTCCTGTGCTGCCAAATGGGTGTGTCCTGTGAATAGCTCCACCCATGGGTGTGTCTAGCGCTGCCAGGAAAACTATTCAACAATATTTATTTATTTATTTATCTTTCCAAACAGTCAAAGTACTACACCAGTCAGCGCTTTTTCCCACTACACTTTTGTTATCTTATTGTATTTTTTTTGAAAGGTTTGGACCCTTTTTAGTAGAGGGAGATTGCTGCAGATTTATATTGGCGCTTTTTAAGTGGTATACCCCCCTTTTTTTATTGAATTTTTTTTATGTCTGTCTCCATTATTGAAGTTGTGTTGTCTTAGATAACAGGCAGTCTTTGATGACATCTTGGCCTCCATGAAAATGGCTGCCTCAATAGACCTCAATGCAGGAAAATAGGAGACAATTTCTAAAGTCTGTCAGCATACTGCAATGAGTTCTAGAACTGAATCACTATCAGGGAGATTGGCAAACACTTCAGAGAGTCAGGGAGTTCACCTCTCTTCAGGGAGTCACAGAGATCACCCAATCTTCATCTACATGAATAAGTGAACCTAATGCACACTATCTGCACCTTGATTTGTTAGTAAATGTATGTTTTTAAATGAACAATGTCTTATTGTATATCCTCACGGCTGTATTTGCTTGGCAGATAATCCCCACCCTCACAGTACTGTGGCACTAAACAGCCCCCTCCCGGCAATCCACCCACCCCACTGAATCCCGTATCCGGGATTTCACGGAGCGTAAGAATTAAATATTGCCAAGTATGTTTTAGAAAGAACAAATTGCTTTTTGGCTTTAGTTGTCCTTTAAATAAATTGCTACATAAAAAAATGTTCTTCCTAGGCTTATGACATTTTACTCAGTGGTTATTGCCTGGTAATGACACGGAATTATTAAATAATATTTCACAATAATGTGCACACTGGGGGGCACTATGTTACGGCTTTTATGAATATTTCATTTTACCGCTCAATAATAAATGTGAACATGAAGAGTAATAACGGGTGCGGATGTTTATAGAAGATTCCAGTGGATATAAAGCCTGCTTAGGTAGGATATGGGACCGTTACTCCTTTATTGTGGAAGCCGCTGTCTGAATCATGTTGCAGCAAAGCAGGCTAGCCATAAAGTTTGTACTAAATCCATTCAATGTTTAGCTCACACCTCTCTCTATTCCTCTGCTAAGTGCCATTGCTTTATGGAGCACAGAGAGCAGGGCTGCAGATAACAGAGCAGATCCGTAACACTTTGGAACAAATACATAAATCTAATAATGACAGCTTGGCTTGGGATGAGACACAAAAGACTCACGGCCAAATAAGGCTGATTTTTATCATGTGCGGAAGCCGGTGTGTGGCAGGCTCCGGGGAATCGTATGAATATACGGTGCTGCTGCAGGGTCTACAGACAGCAAGGAGCCAACAAGGTACGTGGGTGATTCGGAGCGGTCACGAGCACACCGGTGACAGTTGATAATGATGACAGCGAACACGATAAGGTTTGCATACACTCCAACATGACCTCTTCCATTAGGTACAGAATACTCCGCTCCTGAGTTTCCAACGGGCACCTTCCTGGTTTTAATTAATTAACTGATGTTTGAAAAACCTTGTTCCTCTTCAACAAAGGAGGTTACCATAGTAACTGACAGTTGAAAACTGAAGCCATAGATGCATACAGGGGGCAGGGCTTAACAGCGTGATTTATGCAAATCATGACATTAAGCACCGCCCCTTGACTATCAATTACTCCTTTCGGGGGGTTTTATAGGGATGGGAGTGGAGATAGATGATGCAATTTGCATTATCAAGTTCCTCCCTATCCCTAGCAACACTAGTAAACTAGTGTTGCCAGGCAGGGGGCAGGACTTGAGGCCGTGGTTTCATGAAAACCACGACCCTCAAGTCCCTTGCAGGAGATTTGCTGGAAACTATGATCTATCTTTCACTCCCTGATACAGTGGGTTTGAAGCATAAAGAAGATATACTGACAATTTAACACTCAATAAATACTGAGGCCACCATTTATTGAGAAACCGTTTTCCTGGCAGTCCTAGACCCATGGGTGTAGCTATCCAAAGGACACACCCCTTTGGTGATACAGGACACATCCCTTTGGTAAAACACTTGCATTCTCCCTGAAATACATTTGCAAAAGTTAAAAACCATGATTATGTTTCCTGGACCCATATGAGTATTGGTTCCTTCCTCCCACAAAATGGCTGCCTCCATGGTATTGAAGTGACCAGTACACTTTTCAAATAACAATACATTTTATTAAACTACCAAGGGTTGCCTTGCCATTCCCAACATACCCAAATAAAGACACAGACAAGTTTTTGGTTTTATATAGGGGCATTAATATAGATTGGATGCAGACTAGGAATTTGTTAACAGAACCAGAGGTAGCGCTGATAGTAGGTGGGGAGTCAGCATAGTGAAAAGGTAAACCGCAAAGAGGTCAGGCACCACCTGACCTCGGCCCTCTGGAAGGTAATGGTCAACACAAAAACACTATCCCCTAACCGGGGATGCAAGCTGGGAACCAGCTACTGGGCATTGCTTCCTGCTTTAGCTCGTAGGGTGTGTCAACCCCACCGCTACCGCCACCCTATGCCCCATCTGAAAATAACAGTACATGTTATAAATACAGTACAACTAAATGGAGGGGGAGGGAGAGATTCCTGGCAAAGAGACTGTACTCCATGTGACCTGCCCTAATATACCCCCTAAACTCCTCCCCTTCACCCTGGTAACACTCCCTTTGATTGGCTTAATGTTTTAACCCTTGACTGCCTGTTGGTAATAGCAGCAGCCGGGTGTTTATCATCATTCATGCCTATTTGGCATTCACTTTCTAAATAGGATCCAGACCCGAACACATAAACAAAACAAAACACATCCTACATTTCGTAACCCCCTACAAATAACGGGAGGTCTAGGTGTGAACACAACCGCATCTCCGGATCCGAGTGCAAATTCGTCAGATTGTGTACGGACGCATTACAGCAGCGCACAAATCAGCTACGTTCTGTCTAGTGATCCTACCACAAGCGCACGTTAGTTCGTTCTTATGTATAGTGGAAATGGAGTTTATGCCAGCTCTTTATTGACAATGGGAATGTATTAATTGTATAGCCATTAATTAAATTAGATGTTAAATATAATTACATTAAACTTTACAATAAAATTAATCTAAAATTTTTATAAAAAGCACAATGCTTAAGCAGCATTATTTCCATACCTTTAGCGATGACCCCGAAAGTTTATTTGCTAACACAATGATCTGCTATAGGCTGTGGAGTGTCGGGCACTAGAACTGTCCTGGACATAGACATGGGGCCGGATCCTGACCTATGCACACCTTACGGGCCTTACGATTGCGAAGTGGGGAGTGCACGTCCCCTGCACTCCCTGCTCAAGTTAGTAAAATCTGGACACTTGCGTAATTCCCCTGTAGTACTTAGCTTAGGATCCGGCCCATGCCGAGTATTGTTCGCCACTTAGAAAATCTGTCTTCCGACAGATTACTATGCGGCAGTGAGGTGCTGATTGCAGTCAGTTTGACAGTCTGCCCTCAGAAGAGCTTGTTCCTGTGACCGCACAGTGTAACGGCGACAGGTACATTTTCTTTACCATATCGCTAACCATCCAATTTCTGCAACCCTCCCCTAACCCTAACCTGAACCCTTCACTCTTTGCAGCCTAACCCTAACCCTCTCCTAACCATCCACGTACCGCAGTCTAACCCACCCCCAACCCTAATCCTTGTTGACCCACATCCTAACCCTAACCCTCCGCACCCTAACCCTTCCCCAACCTTAACCCTAACCCTCCCCTCTCCGGAGCTTAACCCTAACCCATCCTGTCCCGCAGCCTTACCTGAATGGATACCTTGTTGAAAATGGGGGACTCCACATGGGACCCATTCTGGAATGTATATTTTCACTATTATAATGCAGTCTGAAAAGGTGCAGCCAATATTAAGCTTTCAGCTGTATCATTTTTAAAAACAGGCCCTTTGTTCCAGCAACTGCATCTCAAGACACCTTGTGGCCAGTGCAAATAGTGATCCATAAACTGTGCCTACTTGCATCTGTGTTCGGGCCTGTATTGGTCTCACTGCGTGTTTACTACTTTCGTCCACCCCTCCTTACCTATTGCATGCTCCGTGATTCTTCTTTAATGTCCTCATTGCATTGTTTTATCCTGATTTTTGGGGCTAATGCAAATTTGTGTGGAGTATCACCCAAAAGTGGACCATAGTTCTCGCTTCTCCCTTCCGGGAGCAGCAAGAGACGGCAGTATGGGGGTGTGGCTTGAGAGGGGCGTGATTTATGCAAATCATGCGTGAAGCCCGGTTCCTTGTCTTATCAAAAGAGGTCTCATCTTGTCGGAACAGGTTGGGGTTTTGGCAGAGCGGGGATAATGTTTATTTTGTCTTGATTAAGGAATGTAATGATTGGGAGGTCTGAAATTAGGCCAGAAAAAGGATGACGGAATATTCTTAGTAAACGTTTTCACTTGTCAGTGTAACCAAGCAATAAATAGAAACATCAGCTGTGCAAACAGCTCTTCATGGTGTCTATCCTTTTCATATGGATGGTAATGCACTCTATAAGGCCTGGTCATACCTGTGGCTCTCCTGGGGCCACATTTACTAAGCTGCGGGTTTTGAAAAGTGGAGATGTTGCCCATATCAACCAATCAGATTTTAGCTCTCACTTTCCTATTACATACTAGAGAATGTCAGATGGAATCTGATTGGTTGCTATGGACAAAATATCAATTTTTCCTTTTGAGAAGTTTAGTAAGTCTAGCCTTTAGACTATAAGCAGTCGGACAGGGACTGATATGAATGAATTGGAAAGCGTTTGTAATCCAATGGCGCTATATAAAAACCTAGTAAAAGTAAATTTGATGACACATAGTGTTATTTATTGTTTGGAATGGAGCGCCTGTCCTGATTTTGTTCCTTGTATTTACACAGTGGTCATATATTATCCTGGCTGCACATTTCCATGAATGAATTGGAAAGCGTTTGTAATACAATAGCGCTATATAAAAACCTAGTAAAAATAAATTTGATGACACATAGTGTTATTTATTATTTGGAATGGAGTGCCTGTCCTGATTTTGTTCCTTGTATTTACACAGTGGTCATATATTATCCTGGCTGCACATTTCCATATATATATATACTTGCACACATTTCATTTATTGGAAAAGAAGTGCGTCCTGTGTTCTCTTGTTATCAAATATATTATATTATATATAAGAACATTGATGAGCATTTTGTAGTAATCACTTGTATTGTCATTTTCTTGTAGACCAACCCATAGCAAAGATTGAGTCTCGGCCCAGCCTGCCAAGGGAAGGGATACGACTGCAGCTCCAGTGCGATGCCTATGGAAACCCTACGTGAGTATATGTCTTATTATACAGTAAGGATTAATGGAGGTCCAAAGCAGCCAATCAGATCATGGCTTGTTCATAGTGCATTCTGATACGTAACCACCATGTGCACACATGCGCAGAACGCTCACACAGTAATTTAGCATTTGCAAAAAGTCTGTCTTGAGTCACTCTGGATCTGGTTCACTGTTTGTTAATATGATTGGCAATTGCTGAAGGTCATTTATGAAGCACAAACATCTTCATAGTCACCTTTATATAGCTCAATACCCAGAACTGGACAACATAAGCCCTGCCCTAGTTCCGTCCAACTCCGCCCACAAAAGGACATATTTGGTCAAAACTCTGCCCACTCTCCCGTTAGCCCTTTTGCAGGCTGCGAATCAAGCCAATCACGCCAAATAGGCTTCTTATTTTCATGCAATTGGATCCGCAAGCAATAGATTAGGGCCCAGATTTACTAAAGGAAAAGTGAAGATGTGGCCAATAGCAACCAATCAGATTCGAGCTCACATTTTCTAGTATGTAATAGGAAAGTGAGAGCTAGAATCTGATTGGTTGCTATGCACTTTCCTTTCCCACAGCTTAGTAAATCTGGCCCTAGGAACCTTAGTTTCAATTACTCCCACTGACCAGGATGGACTGCGACAATAATTGCCTTAACAGACACATGTGCATGGAAATTGGAGGTCAGGTTGGGTATGCAGAGAGAGGGAACGCCTATACTGTAACCTGACTAAGAGGAAACTCCCACTTATGAACTTAGCCCCACCCCTCTGGTGTAAGAGCCATTGCTCTTAAGTCTAGCATGCATTCTCTTGCAGCTCTGAGCATGCTCAGTGTGTAAAGGCGCCACAATCCAAATAAAAGTATAAATCTGTCCCTTTGTCAGTAGCATTGTTTTTTTTAGGAACGTCCCCTGTTTGTACAAGGCACACATTGCTATCACACAAAAGGTGGTTTCTCACTTTCTGAATATTTTAATAACAACAGGTAACATGGCAGCAATAAATTTTTTTGCCAGTTTTCGGTCAGACAGCGTCGTTCCTGCAGCTGCTGTGTATGCGAATATTACAACGGTGACATGTACTAGCCTAGTACAGCCTAAACCTAACCAGCATCCTAACTGTAATCAGTAGCCTAAGCCTGACCCTAACTATAACCGTCAGCCTAACCTTAACCCTAACTGGCAGCCTAACCCCCAAACCCTAAATTTGGAGAGAGTCACATTCGATTTCTGTCTGAAATGAAACAGCCGCTATTCAGCTGTCGACGGTAGCACAGACGAGATAGCAGTTGCCAAACAAGCAACCACTTCCCCACAACAGATCATGAGCCGGATTCAGACCTAATAACGCAAGAGGACTTACGCAAGTCTCCTTGAAAGTAGCATCTGAACATGTTTCCTGCCAGATGTGACATTGAAATGCATTGCGCACGGAAGTGAGTTTTGTATGCAATGAGATCCGCATGTCGGGGAGGTGCATGCGAACAGGGGGGCGGGGATTAGGCATGGCTGCATGAGGCAGTGTTTAGGAGTCCTGTGCGGATCTGTGTGCGTATGGACACAAGTTATGGTAGATCTATGAACACAGAAGTGTCCTTACTTATGAGCGACAGAGAGGAGCGACAGGGGAGCTCAATCCCCTCTTCTGTTCCAGCCCTTCGTGCATACGTAAAACTCACGTAGGTCTGGCTACGACCTCATATTTGGGTAGATTGGTTTTCCAAGGACAACATTTTTATTTGTTCTACTAAAGTTCTGATAGGTTGAACAGTATATTTATACTTTATATTCCGTTACGGGGGGTTTAGTGGACGTGTCTTCTGATCTGAGAATAAGCCTCAACTGGAAAGTAGGCATGTACGGTCAAGGGCCACCCGGCATTTTGCCGATAACCATTTTATTTGGACTCCATTATCTTGGAGCTCTAACCAGAGTCGCGAATACATACATTACCCGTAAGAAACGTCCGTGACTCTGTTGCCCAGACAGAAATGGATTCATTATGGTACATTTCATTATGTGTTACCGCGACAGGAGATCAAATTATTCACTGAAAATTGTTTTTCTTCTAGAAGGACGCAACGTGAGCAATTTTCTTTAGAAAAAAATATATTGTTCAGCAAAAACCTAGTAGTGGAGGCAATCTCTGATTACTACTGTTGTGACCATTACGTACCTCGAAACAAGGAAAGAGTACCATCCACGTTCAGAAAGACTAGAGGTGGCCCAACGACCCTAAATTATAAGTCTTAAAAAGGCAGCAGTAAAAGATGATGAGAATTTAGTCACAATTCATGGTTATAAATGAGTGCAGACATCTTTACTGAATTGCGTCCGAATAAACATTCAGACACATATTTATGTAAAGCCTGTACGGATTCTATAGTGCATTTGTCATCATTATTAGTATTGTCAGGGCCACCCTTAGCAGGCCTTCCCCCTCCCATCATCTGGTGCATCCTTGCACCGACTGCCTGCAGCTGATTCGTTGCTTATAAACAATTAATCGGCCTCAGCTGCTGGTTAGCGGCTTTAGCAATCAGCACTGAGCGCTGTTTATAAAGGACTTAAGCTGACAGCTTCCAGCTTCACTCATAGAACCATGGCAGTATGCTAGTAATAAACTGCAGCGACATGCTACTGATATACTATAGAGCAGGCAACCGTAGCTCTGTGAATAAAGCTGGCACCTCTCCCACATAGGACGTGGGCCCTGGTTGAAAGGCCCTAGGAGCAGTACCGAGTATTGTCACCATAAGATGTTACACAGGTGCACCATTGCGCAAATATTGGGCCTGATCCAGAACTACGCCTCGGAGCGAATTTACGCGTGGCAGAGCCATAAAATCACTGTTTTGTACGCACTGCGCATGCGCACCATAGAAAATACGCACATGTAATTATGAATGTATGGGCCATGCACGTATATTTCACGTAAATACTTACGTGTGGGCGTGCCGATTTTACGTTAGTCCAAATTACGCGTGAAGTAGGCGGGGGGCTGTATTTAAAGTGTACAGTATGGACGTGCTTAGCTGCGTAAATTCATTCAGCCCATACGTACGTGTGCGGTGTACAGTATGGGCGTGCTTAGCTGCGTAAATTCGTCTAGCCCATACGTACGTGTGCGTATCACTGCGGTTACGTAGGAAAAAGTTAAGGTAGGGTTTGGAAAGCGTCTTGACAAAATACGTCCGTGGAAGGGGTGTGCCGAGGGGAGTGTAATGAATTTACGCGCACGAAAATACGCTCCGCGAATAAACGTACGGCAAACATAGTTCTGGATCTACCCCCTTGTGTTTATTCCAAGATCAGAATGTACCACATCCAATGCACCACATCCAGGTTCAGCACATTCACAGGGGTGCTACAAGCCCAGGTCCAGTCCTGCCCAGGAACTGCAGGGAGAGAGGCTCCTCATCATGCACTGGTTTGCTGGGACCTAGAGAGAAAGCCTTTCTCCCCATCGTTTCCCGGTTTGTTGGGTGATGACAGGGAAGGAGTCAGTTAGTCAGATAGGGGAAGTTTAGGATTAGGCTGCAGGACAACAATGGTTAGGGTTAGGAGAGGGTTAGGCTGTGGAGGGTTGAGGGTTATAGGAGGGTTAGGGTGCGGAGAGAGAAGGGTTATGGTTAAGGATAGGTTGCAGGAAGGGCATGGTTGGGGCTAAGAAAATGTAACTGTCGCTGCTCAACTGTTCGAAAACCAGTGCTTTTTTTTGTAAGAAAATAGCTGGCGGAACTCACATCAAGTCACGCGTGACCACACGACCAATCACAACCAGCGTGCACAAAGTACGCATGCATCAGACACACAAGCAGCCCGCATGAACCGTTTTAATGATTTTGGCACCAAAACTTAAAAAACTTGGAAAATCCATTGAAAAAAACTCAGTTCCAGTGCGTTCTTTGACAAAAAAAAGCACTGTCGAAAACTGTGCGGTTGCCGAAGCCATTCTTTCTGAGGGCAGACTGCCGAAAAACCTACGGTAGCTGGCAACTCACTGCCGCGAAGAAATCTGTTGTAAGACATATTCTCTAAGTGGGAACCACACCCGATTTTAAGCATTCCTCCCAAAGTTTGCAAGGCCGAAAATGGGCCAAAAAACCTGGCCCAAAGCCTGACCTTGTCCAAACTCCACCCCAGACCCAACCAAACTCCACCCATTTTGGAGCGGCCGCACAGAGGCAAAACAAAAATGGTAATTTAAAAAAACCCTGCCTCCGGTCTAGTTCACTTATCGGGACAAGCTGGAAGGCAGACGGAACAGCACGCAAACTGTCCCACAGGAATTGTTACAGTTGGGAAGTATGTCTAAAGTTTCAGTCCATAGTTCTAGTTGTTCTCGTTGGTTGTCATTCAGCATTGTTGCTGTCTATTTCTTACCACCTTTCCTTGCACCCCCATCAGTGAATAGTAAAACTGTAATCATTACCCCTTCTCGGTTGCTCCCCTTCCTTTTTGAACTTTTGCATGTGACTAGACTTGTCCCTCGATCGTCTCCGTTCCACCTCACCTCTCCCACACGGTGCCTGGGCCACCTCTTCATTCTACACCTCCCACGCACTCCTCATCATCATTACACATGAATAGGAAATAAAACCACTCATCACTTATGCTTACACAGCAATTGCTAGGCAAGGTTTTAAGAGCCTGGAAATCGAGTCACAATAATGCATCCACTATCATTTATTATGCAGTGGATAAAGAGGCTTTGTAACGGTTTCATAAAAAGCAGTCCTTATAGTGGATGGTAGTTTTTTTTACGCCTGAATGCTTGTTGGCTGAATAACATAAACACTGCACAAGTCACAGGAATTGCATACAGAGGTAAAATCAGGTCCTTAGGAAAAATCTCAGACCACTTGGAAAGTCTTTGTCTAAGCCTTAATACTTATTGGCAGCTATCACACACCCTCCTTGATAATGTTCACACAGTAATGGAGATGGCAGCTTGTTCACAAAGCAAACGCTTAAGGGGTATTAACTGACCTCAAATGTGCTCCCTATACAGTACATGCAATGAGGGTTATTAAGTGTCCTTACATGGCAAAGAAAGAGTGCTAGGAATTATGGAGCAAATGCCGATTCATGGGAAGGTTTCAAGCTGGCTAAACATTACATTAAATTTATAAATTAAATCGACAATGAGATGGGCTTTGGAACAATAAAATGTGACAGTGGGAGCATACACACTAATATGATATCATTCCAAACAATCATTTATCATGTGATCAGCACGATAATGGGGAGAAAATGGTGTATGTCAGGCATGTTAAACTCAAAACCCCAATTGGGCCAAACAATTAAAGTCTAAGATTGTGTGGGCCGCAAAATAAAAAGTTTCTTCCAGCCTCCCTAGTATTCCCCATCATGTGTCTCCAGCCTCCCCAGTATTCCCCATCATGTACAGTATCTCCAGCTCCCAGTATCCCCATCATGTCTATCCAGCCTCCCCAGTATGCCCCATCATGTGTCTCCAGCCTCCCCAGTATTCCCCATCATGTGTCTCCAGCCTCCCCAGTATTCCCCATCATGTGTCTCCATCCTCCCTAGTATTCCTCATCCTGTGTCTCCAGCTCCCAGTATCCCCATCATGTCTATCCAGCCTCCCCAGTATGCCCCATCATGTTAAACAGAAAAGGATGGTGATGGGAGAAGCGCTGTCCTAGTTAAAGAGCCTGGATCCAGACCTCTGTGGCTGTTGCGCTTGGAATTCCCTCCTTTCCACGGAAGATGACACTTCGCTTGCACGGAAATACACAAACTGGCCCCCACCTTGAAACTTCCACACTGTGCTGACTTTAAAAAAGGGATGGTGCGGAGACACCCGCAGAGGTGAAATTCCACCTTTTTATTAAAAATGGCACTAGATTCATCTATAATTTTGTATGATCGTTATTTTATTTTCTTTGTTTCTTTGTTTACTACTATTACTGTGCAGACCACACAAGTACACTTGGACACGCAAGAATGGTGATCTGCCCTCAACCGTCACTGCGGATCAAAACAGCTTGGTGTTCCAAAACCTCAACAAGAGTGACAGTGGCACCTACATTTGCCATGTATCCAACAGCATAGGAGATTATAGCACAGAATACAAATTGGATGTCAATGGTAAGAGCTGGGGGGATATTTTTGTGTTTTTGTGCTTTATTTATACATAGCCATGCATGTCCGTATGTGTTTGTTGGGTGTGGATCGCGACTGAGAACAGCTCTTTTTCTAATTCTTACCCTAACACTCCCCTTACATTACAGTAACCCTAACCCTCAATTCCCTGCAGCCTAACCCTAACTCTCCTCTTCCCCCGATTCATCCCCTCATCACAGCCTAAGCCTAAGTCTCCCTTCCCCACAGCCTAACCCTAAGACTCCCTTCCCTGCAGCCTAACCCTAAGTTTCCCCTTCTAGGCTCCATCCCTTCCCTGCAACCTAACCCTAAGTCTGCCCTTCTCCCAATTATCCCCATCCATCCCCACCCCACAGCCTAACCCTGAAACTAACCTAGTAAAATACATAACCTTCCCTGCACTATCCTGCCCGGTCGTCGCAGAGTCGGGAACCATAGAGTCTGCGGCGGGATTTTCGTAATTGGGCATATTAAAAAATACACAGAGCCGACAATTAGCTGTCGGCAGCGTGTATGTATAAAATGTGGGTTCGCGGTGGCGCACGCAACCCTTGTTTTTCTTGTGTGGTTGCATGTACTGTATACAATGTATACAGGCCTCCATTCCATCAATGTTTTTGTCGGCCATTTTGTCCTATATGCCAGAGGATAACAGGAAGTGCCATTTTAAAACCAGTACATTTCTGGATGAAAATCAGTTTGGTAATGAATTTGTAAATTAAATATTGTCTAATTAGATTTACAGTAATGTTGCTGGATTTGTTACACGTTCTTGAATATATTTCACCTCACAAAACGGCTCCCTCCATTAAATTGGACAGGTTTTACTTCTTCATGACGGCTTACTTGGATAGATTTAATTGTAATCTTACAAATACCTTACTTTAAAAAAAATTGTGGCCAGCATAGAAGAAACACAGATACTAAATAATAGAAATAATGAAAAAGGTTAATACTCGGCTAAGGTAAATCAGTGTTTCAAATCAATCACAATCCGGAATACGCTGCTATGCTAAAGACCTCCATGTAAAGTATTTGCTGATTCAAGGATAGGCTAATACACGGCTAATAATTCATCCTTTTATACACTCATCTATAAGTGGACTCCCCAAACACTAATATTAACCAAATAGCTATTACTGGCTGATCTGCTTGATTATCATGTATGGTATGGCATTGACTGATTTATCAGAACAGCAAAATCACATGTCAAAAAACATATATAATCCTTTTCTCCAGTCTGTAACAATGTGACCCTTGATGGTGTTGGATAACACGATTATTGACCTCTGTGTGGTCATTATGATATGTCCTGTTGATCAGATCTTTGTGTCAGACTCCAAGAACATCGCATAGGGTATCAGCTTATAAATTAAGTGAATGAAGCACAATAAGTTTTGGATCAGGAGTCGATAATGAAGCTGTGTTTTGATTAGCTAATAAGGCTTGCAGCCATGTTTGCAGGTATTGAGTAAATGCTATCTTATTTGCTCTGACCAGCTTCTTAGTGGACCAGCACTATTGAAAATACCTATCAGTTATTTTTGCCCCTTTCACATTGAGCCAAATACCTGGGATATTAACAGGGGAAAGTCGTGACGACCCATGATGAGGCTCAGTGACAGCCTCCACCCAGGACTTATGACCAGGGAATTAGACCCAGGTCTCATGCAGGGTTATTCCTGGGTCCAGTGTGAACGATGCAACTTTTTTTTTTTTAACTAGGTCTCACAGAAGGAAAATAATTGAGAGGCTTAGGGACATGAGTCATCAAAAGCTCCTCTTATTGCCAGGGCAGACCCAGGTTTAAAAACCCGAGATATTGGCCACTGTGAACGGGCCTGACCCGGGAATTTCCTGTGTCCAAGCTGCAGTGTACACGGCAGAAACTTAAAAAACCCGGGTTATTGCCGGGGCAGCAATTTGAAAGTGGTATTAGGATGTTAATGGCTATCACCAGTCACTCATACAAATGCTCTATGGTTGATCTTAATGGCTACCTCCATGGGTATAACGAGTGTGGGTCCCCGCTGCGAACGGCCCTATTTCAATAGGGCTTTTTGCTCCCAGCCAGATATCGATTGCTTATGCCTCGATGAGGCATAGCAATCGATTCCCGGAGCACCAAACATGGAGCTCCAAAAGGTAATTATAATATCCCCAACCCACTCTCTGCCCCTAACCCTAAGTCGTCCCCCCAGCAGCCTTACCCTACCCAGAGCCTGACCCTAAGCCCACCCCCATTGCAGCCTAACCTTAAGTCCCTGGAGAGGGTTACTCACCTCTCAGGTGGTCCGGTGGCAGCTCTTCTGAAAGTGAATGGGTGAGTATGCGAATCGCATACTCAGCCATTCATAAAAAAATATTCTACAATGGCTGCCATTCAAAATAGACACAGACGGCGGTCTCGATTTCATAATGAAGCCATCGCAGCAGGTACTCACAATGGGGCATAACTATAGGGGGTGCAAGAAGTAAATCTGCCACAGGGTCCAGAGGAGAGAAGGGGCCCATGGCAGGCGCTCCCCCTGCACTGTAAGCAAGTTGTCAGAAGCAGGCAGCGTAAACCAGTGCTCGCCACTACATTTATGAGCACTGAGCGCTATCGTCCCCCAGTGCCATTCATCCAGATTCGGGCCTCCTTGCTATGGGACCTAAACTTGTCATGCTATGCCCCTGGCATATGCCACCCTAAGCTTCAAACTATGACCGACAAGGATAATATCTCTCTGTTTAGCTGTCAGCTGTAGAAGCTGTGATCTTTACAGAGCTTGCAGACAAAAGACAGAGAGTGAACCTCTGTTGTTCTCCATCCTGCTGCATAGGGGGGTTGAGAAAATTACAATAAGAATACAACAGAGCAGGATAAAGTCAGTGTAGTGACAGATTCCAGACAATCGCTTATTCCCTGGTTGCTTTCTGTCTCAAAGTCTTATCACAGGTACAAGGTCGGACCTTCTCGGATGCCGGATGCTATATTCCCAGTCTGTATTTTTATCTCCAGGCCAGCCTCTCCATTCATTTATCTCTCCCTCCGACCGCTCTCTTCCTGTAGCTGATTTCCAGAAAAGATGGGGATTCAGCTTCCAAAACAAACATACAAATGAACAGTCTACTAGTTGTCACATCCAATACTAAACAGTTGCACTTTAAGGCAATTACCCGTCCGCAACCCAACAGTTTCATAAAAAAATTCCATGGTTTTTGCAAAGTGCATTTCTAGTCATTTGTATCGTGCGCTAAAAACTGTGCCAATTCTAATTTTTCCTGATCCGTTTAATTCTAATGTTGCCTGGTAATTATCATTCTTTCTCATTATCTCTTTTTAAACTAATTATGCTGCCATCATTAGCCAAACAAAGCATCAAAAGATAGGGAGTCTGAATGAGCCATCTCTGTGAATATTCATAAGTTTACTAACAGTCTTATCAGAAGAGGTTACATAAAGATCAGGAAGAAATATTTCCGTGTTTTACTTATGGTGCAGTCATTAAACGCAAAATTATCAAATCATTTTTTAATTGAACATGTTAATTAGCAGTAAACATGTCATAATTATATATTTTATTTTAGGGCTTGATGTGAAGGGGTATATGGGGTATGTCATTGCATCACTTCTCCTACTGATTTCATTAAAAATAAATAAAATATAATATAAATCTCCATTCACTTTTTTTATTTTAAAATGCCCATACTGCCACTTCTAAATGTCCATCCCACCACTTCTAAATCCGCCAGTTCTAAGTGTCCATACAGCAACTTCTAAGTGTCCATACCGCCACTTCTAAGTGTCCATACCGCCCCCTCTAAATGCCCATACCGCCCCTTCAAAATGCCCATACCACCACTTCTAAATGTCCATGCTGCCACTTCTAAGTGTCCATACCGTCACTTCTAAATGCCCATACCTCCACTTCTAAATGTCCATACCACCATTTCTAAGTGTCCATACCACCACTTCTAAATGTCCATACCACCACTTCTAAATGTCCATACCGCCACTTCTAAATGTACATCCCGCCACTTATAAGTGTCCATACCGCCACTTATAAGTGTCCATACCGCCTCTTCTAAATGCCCATACCGCCACTTCTAAATGTCCATGCCGCCACTTCTAAGTGTCCATACCGCCAGTTCTAAGTGTCCATACAGCAACTTCTAAGTGTCCATACCGCCACTTTTAAATGTCCATACCGACACTTCTAAGTGTCCATACCGACACTTCTAAATGTCCATACCACCACTACTAAATGTCCATACCGCCACTTCTAAATTTCCACTTCGACCACTGTTTGATTTGATAAAACGCTGTTTGTACCATGTGACTCTAGATATGTACCATCCTGTGACCCATGATATGTACCACTTTGACCAATTATGTGTTCCAGGTGACCCATGATATGTACCATGTGACCCTTGAAGAAGGTAATCGTAGCAACCATCAGTCTAATGTTGGTTGTATCCTCTTAGACAGGTGTCCCATTAAATAAAATAAAAAAATGTTCTGGCGCATATAGACTGCCAAAACGTTTTTATTTCAACAACTCCTTTTAGTGGTTAGGATAAGGATTAAGGTTAGGGTTATTCTAATGCAGGACAAACATGTCGACGTTACAATATTTCATTAGACAAACGTTGCAGTACAAAATGCTTCCAGCATTTTAGTGCCAGCATGTTCATTGTTGTAAATCAGATATTTGGACCAGCAAACCACATCCATTATGGCACTATTATAGCAGTTGGAATTTGTTCTAATAGGACTTGCTTAGACTGCATGGAGCCTCCTTGCAGCTGGAGTGGACCATTTTGTCCAATGTGGATATTTTGAATCAGGCCTTTGTTGGCTAAATATAAATCCCAGTGTAATCAGCATTTACTATGGATTAAACAGATATTACTTACTTGCTGAGCATTCAGTTGGCCAATGGTCAATACCCAACCACAATTATGGACTCACACGGGTACCCTTAGCATATTGTTGTATGCTTTTCCTGCCAGAGCAACATCTTGATCTGTACACTTTGGCCTCAGGCATGTTCTGCGGTGGAATAGTTACGTAGACATTCCAAAATTGGGCAGAGCAACCTAGAAACAAAATTTCCTTTTGCAGTAAAGGGTCTTTAAAGTAAAATAAAGGCGCTTATGGGGCAATCTTCCTATGCTAGAGACACACAATCATTTCCATTCTCCAAAAACACTGCATTTATTTCATATAGGTCCTTAGCTCTCAGTCATTCTCGCTGACTTTGGATATAGGAATGGATTTTTGTAAAGGTAGGATTTGTTTCCTCGTTTACTTTCAAGAAATGCTCTTTTGTATTGACACAACTGCAAATGACAGTTTGAATATTCCAATTTTATAAGAGTAGGTCAGCCCAAAAACTTGTCTCAAACATTACATAAAAAAACCGCAACACTGGAAAAATACAACAACATTAGGATCGTTGGAGATTTTCCATAGATCATGAATGTTAAAGAAATTGTGTCATAATAAAACATTATTATGAATTTCTTTCACACTAGGCACAGTATGGATTATAACTAGTCTGCTCACTGCGGCACCTTCAAATATATTGTCGCTGGTTTATCAATGGTCATAAAGATAAATTCATTTTTACATCTTATACAGTTAGTGCTGTGAAGATTTATATGTTTTAATACCATTTACTGAACAAGGGAACATTTGTACAAAATCATGGCATTGGTTTGGGGATCGTTGAATCTGGTGAAAGTTGGCTTCTAATGACATTTCCAAATATATAGAGAAGATAAAACAGTGGTGGAAAATAAAAAATGTTTGGGATCAAAAAAAAGTCTATCTTAAATTTGTAAATTTGAGTTTGAGGTTGCCTTGGGTCATCGTGATTTTATTGGTTTAAACAAATGAAATATTGCAGCCTAGATGGGCCAATGGGGTTCTTATCTGCTGTCAATTTCTATGTTTGTAATTCTGTATGTGTTTGAGCTTACCATGACAAAGGCCCCTATCCTCAGTTACGGCCGAGGGGGGAATTACGTACAGCTCATACGTAATTCCCCAGTTTTGAAGGTTGTGCGCATGTGTCGCCGTAAGGGTTGGTATACATAACGGACATTACGTACACCGGCTCTTATGAGAAAGGGGCTTTCCCCCCCTTTACGCATGTTGTATCTCTGCTGTGAAAGCGGAGATAGGCATGGTAATGAGGGGACAGATCGACCCGTTACGATCAGGTATGCGGCTGTAAGGCCGCATATGTGATCGTAAAAGTTAAGGTAGGAATCTGGACATGTGCGGGGGGTGTGCACTCCCTTCTTTGAGAATGGCCGTAATGACCTCCCTGTAAGGCGATCGTAGGTCTGGATCCAGTACAAAGATATTATTGTAAGGCAGTAATTTCCCTATGGACTGCAGATATATTATAGAGAACACCAGCTGTACACAACTACATAACGAATACAAGCGTTGAGAATTTAGAAATTCTGCCATGGTTTCGAACTTTTAAATGTATTTAAAATTAGTTGCCAAAGTTTGGACAACAAGAGGGGTAATTTTTCTGAACATCTCCCCTGTGTTCATACCACCCTCCAGTTTATAGGCAGACCCTCAAGTTGTAATACACCTCTTCCTTTGAATAATGCCCCCCTCCTGTATCTGGTTATACCTCTTGACATATCTGAAAGCTGCTTTCATCATTCTCTGCTCCAAGCTATAAATGTTACTTCCTCTAGTCTTCCTCTGTATGATGTGTGACACAGGCCATGCAACATTTTAGTTGCTCCTCTTTGCCCAGTCTCTAGTGTATTTATGTCCTACTGGAGATATGGCCTCCAGAACTGAACACAGTATTCCAGGTGAGGCTGCACCAATGACCAATATAGTCACATTACTATTTTTCTCTTTCTGGACCAGATTCAGACCCCAGCACGCTTTCTGTATGTGCGGGGGCCTGTCTGTTCACTCGAGAGAGAGAGAGGGGAGTGAACCCCCCCTGTCACTCCCCTCTTTCGTTCTTAAATAGTACAACTTATGCTGCCATAATGCAGCCTTAAGTCACACATGCGGATCAGCGGTCCATAATTGTGACCCACACTGTAAAATTCATCTTGGTGGGTGGAGGGAAAGCACAGCCCCTTACAACGTAAAATCTATCATACAAAACTAAGTTCCATGTGATAGAAGTTAAGCGCGGAATACACATGCGCCCTCCATTCAAAACAGGAGACTTACGCACTTTGCGTGTGTAACTGGCCTAATGGACGGACCTGTGGGTCCGGTCCTCTGCTACTAATTCCTCTCACTATGCAACCAAGCATCTGACTTGCCTTTCTCATTGCTCTGTTACATTGCTTGGCTACCTTTAAGTCACATGAAATAATGACTTCTAGATCCCTTTCTTCCTCAGTAGCTTCTAAGGTAGTACCATTATAGATATATTGAGCTTTTGGGGTTTTGTGCCCCAAGTGCATGATTTTACATTTGTTGTCATTAAACTGCAATTCCCACACTCTTGACCATTCCTCCAGTCTACCTAGATCATCACTTTTTAACCCTATTACATATCAATGTCATCTGCAAAAAGGCATATTTCCCCCTCGATACCACAGACAATGTCACCCTGGTCCAAGTGCAGATGCCTGGGGAACTCCACTGGTTACATTACCATCCCCAGAAGGTGTTCTATTTACTATAACCATCTGTTGTCCATCCTGTAACCAAGATCGTACCTATACATCTATTTTTAATTTCAATCCCAAAGTTTCCAGCTTATTTAACAGTCTGCGATGTTTCACAGTGTCAAAAATCTTACTAAACTCTAGATAAGCTGTGTTTTCAGTATCCCCTTCATCTAATACTTTAGTGACCCTTTAAGATACTGTACAAATTTTCCTTTAACTGTATTCCATCAATTTCCACCAATACTGATGTGAGACTCATTGGTCGGTAGTTTGCCGCTTCTTTCCTACTTTTATCCATAGGGACAACATTTGCTATTTTCCAGTCCTCTGGAATCGCTCATGTTATTAGTGACTGGTTGAATAATTAATTGAAGGGTTTTGCCAGCACCCCTCTAGTACCCTAGGATGTTAATGGACTTGTAATTTCCTCCTTTGTATAAATAGTCCTTCAGTTTAATTGTGATCCCTTTCCTTCTTTTTCTTTTGTAAATATTGCTGAAAAATAATATTAAATTAGATCTGTCATAGCCCTATCACCCTCAACAAGACCACTCTTTATTTTGAATCTTACTATACCCTCTTTAGTTTTTCGCTTTTCATTTACGTAGATTTTAAAAGTATATGTCCCCTTTTTGTACTGAGTGGGAAAGTTTTTCCTCTTGTACCTTTGCTGCTGTTATAGCAGGACAGGATACATAAGGCAGAATGACCAATACCCGAGTTAGCTAATGGCAGTACTTTTTTCCTATCTGCTCAGGTGCTGTAAATTAATCCTAGAGGGTAAAGTGCCAACAGCAGCCCCTAGGGGCAGATTCAGAAAGTGTCCATGACACAGGTCACAATACTGTAACAATAACCTATTTAGCGTCTTTCTGCTTTGCCACATACCCCTCCATGTTCCTCCACTCTGACAAAGAATCACTTACACATGTCTTACAAATTTAGCACTCTTGTCTTTGTGTGGTACGCATCTCTTTCAGTTATTGGACCGGAATCTCAACTATCTGTTTTTCAAGTTACGTATCGATTTCTAAGTGCTGCGCTAATGTGCACGCATAGTAAATATTTTATGCTATCTACGTAGCGTTTTGTTACATAGATTGTGTACATGCGGTCTTAAAAGACTGCATGTACACAATCTACGTACCGAAATGCTACATAGATGGTGTAAAATATTTACAACACGTGCATATTAGCGCAACACTTAGAAATCGGCACGTAACTTACAAAACACGTAGTTGAGAATCCAGTTTATTATACTTAACCATACTGCTTGATGGTCACTGGATCCTAGGTTCTCACCCACACTTATTTTTCTTTCACCATTTGTAAGTACCAAATCTAAGATGACCTCTTTGCGAGTGTCACCAGTTGCTTAAGTGACACTCCCTGTAATGAATTTAAAATGTCCCCACTTCTAGTGGAGCTTGCTGAAGACTCCCCCCAGTTTACATCTTGTAGATAAAAAATTTTCCATAATTATTATCTCTCGTTTTAATGATGTCTTGCAGTAAGACATTGTCCATTTCCTCCTCTTGCCCTGGTGGCCTGTATATCACTCCAGAATGAAGAATAACCCTCTGGGTTACTATGCTTACTCAAAGTGCCTCCATTTTTCCTTCACTACTCCCTATAAATTAATCCCTTTCTTCACATACATTAATACCCCTCTTTCAATTTTTTTCTATGCTATCCTTTCTAAATAAATTATATCATGGTATAGCCAGATGCCAGTCATGATTTTTGTTGTCAGTTATCCTTTCCCTCTAAAGCTAACAATGTTATTTTCCAGTTTGGAAAATACACTTATTATAAATTATTCGTTTGCATCATTATTCCCTTAATTAATTACGTTAATTCTCTAAATAGATAGAAGATATTAATAGTTGATCAAAACATTGACGCATTCAACCTATCATTGTCTCTTTGATGGAGCAATCTGGATCACTGTTTAGTAGAAGGTATAGTAAGGTTGGCTTTAATTGGCCAGAGAATTTGGTGCCATTCGTTGTTATAGTTGGCCAGTTTTCTCTAGAATGAAAGTACTTTCTAAGTTGTATAATTTGTCAAAGCATTTAAATGTTGACACTTTTAAGACAGTGGTTCTGTTGATGCGCAATCCGTGGAGAGAAGATGAGTAAAGTTAATATAATGTATGGTAAAGCGTATCTAAAAGTGATAAAGGGGGATATAGTGTTATAGAGGGTGTTATGTAGCAATACACAGTTTTGAATCATGCCGTAATTAATAGAATGAATTTTAATGAACAGTAAAACAAGCTAAAAAGACCGTACACATGGTGTTTAATGTGGCTTGTAATTGGGTAATATAAGGAGTTATTACTAATTAGGTTCCATTATTCTTGCCTCTACTTGTACCAGGTTTTCAGATGTCACGAACTAACACCATTTTTTAATCAAACACATGTAAAAGCCACTGAATTTGAAGTCTAAGTCTCAAGCCTATAGTATGCGTGTCAGCACTATCCCGTCGTGTTTTGGTTTGATAAAAGAACCCATTTGGTTTATCAAACCAAAACAAAAATCCCATTAGATCAGACCCAAGCTCCTCGGCCCTATCTCCCTGATTTTTGTAATTACAAACAGCGCAATGATCATCATACGGACCTAATCAATTTCCTCTGGCTGTTTCCAGTTTCACTGCTAATCAAGAGAATAAAACCTCTTTTCTTTGAATACGTTTGTGTATTAAACAGCGAGAAGTTGGCATCGATTAATGGCGCTTCCCTGCGAGTGCTTTCAGAATTTAATTTGTCCAACAATTGTTTAATTTAAAGAGTTATTTCTGCCCCCTCCAGAAAATCAATGGCAGAGACGTAAAGGGAGGGCACCATACGAAAATGGCTTTTTAATAGGAAAGGATTGTGTTCGTTATTACATCGGGATTTATAGCGACTCTGGTTTAACGCTTTGCAGAAGAGTAGCCAATGCTACAGCCCACGGAACATAAAACAGGAATATGATGTATTCTGGTCTTATTGTTAGACACCGTAACAAAAATTGTGATCAACCGCGTAAACGCAATCTACGTTGCAAAAAGCAACGTAGATGTCGTAACAAAATTACCGCGCATGCGCAGTAGTTCATATCGGTAAACTCCGCCGCATATACAATGCCGCCGGAGGTCTGAATACGGCCCAAAATTATGAATTAGGGTTATGGTTAGGGTTATGAATTAGTGTTAGGTTTTGGGTTAGGAATGAGGTTTAGGATTGGTAGATAGGGCTATGAATCAGGGTTAGGTGTAGGGTTGGGAATTAGCTTTAGGATTAGTAGTTAGGGTTATAAATTACGGTTAGGAATTAGGGTTAAGATTAATAGATAGGGTTATGAATTAGTGTTAGGGTTAGGAATTATAGATAGGGTTATGAATTAGGGTTAGGTTTTGTGCTAGGAATGAGGTTTAGGATTAGTAGATAGGGTTATGAATTAGGGTTAGGTTTAGGATTAGGCATTAGGGTTAGGATTAGTAGATAGGGTTATGAATTAGGATTAGGAATTATAGATAGGGTTATTAATTAGGGTTAGGTTATGAATTACAGTTATGATTAGGGTTAGGATTAGTAGATAGGGTTATAAATTAGGGTTAGGTTTTGTGCTACGAATGAGGTTTAGGATTAGTAGATAGGGTTATGGATTAGGCATTAGGGTTAGGATTAGTAGATAGGGTTATGAATTAGGATTAGGATCAGTAGATAGGGTTATGAATAAGGGTTAGGTTTAGGATTTGGGTTAGGAATCATGGTTTGGGTTAGTAGTTAGGGTTATGAATTAGGGTTAGGGTCAGGAATTATGATTATTTTTAGGAATTAGGGTTATGAATAAGGGTAAGGTTTAGGGTTAAAACTAGTAGAACATGGTTAGGTTAATAAACTGGAAAAGGAAAATGGCAGATGTTTCCGATAGCAACCAATCAGATTCTAGGAGACATTCTATAGTATGTAATAAGAAAGTGAGAGTTAGAATCTAATTGGTTGCTTTAGGCAACATCTCCACTTTTAGTTTTGCAACCTTTGTATCATCAGGGGTATTATAAGAGAGATCAGTGGTTGAAGGGGAAATTAAGAAGTGGCGGTATGGACATTTATAAATAACAGAAGTGAATGAGGATTTATTTCTTATAAATTAAATCAGTGATAGAAATGACAGTATGGCATACCCCTAAATACCCCCCTCACTTTGAGCCCTGAGAGAGATATTGAATAATATTGTTATAGAAACCCCATCTCCCCATTCGTTGACTAACTGGAAAACAAATTTTTATCCACCAATTTTTAAATTTACTGAGCAAGAGGGTGGCCATCTTTAAACTGACATGTTACAGTTATTTTTGTTTATAAAAAATATCTTGCTATATATCTTTACCATGTAAAATAGCTGTGTGCCAGTCTGTGTCTGCAGTTTTTAACTCTAACTTTTGACGGTTATGTCACATAATGACCGATCTCCCATTCATTTTGCATAGTTTACTTTAACAATAGGCGCATTTATTAAATGATTTCTTAAACTTCACAACTTCCAAGTGCAATGTTCAGGAGTCTTATCAGCTTTCCTGGGTTCACAAATACATGGATTATGTGGGCGTGAATTATATTTATTTCTATTTATAACTGAAAACCAGGGGGGAAAAAAATGTGAATTCCTAATGTAATTGAACTCTCTTATTCAAAAGCATGTGCCTTGTTGATTTCCCATTCACTGAATGTATGCCAGTCGAAACGTTATGTTGTTAACTCCTTTGACGCTAGCAGCCTAGCTCTGCCAAATACATTGTGAGGCATCCTTCTTGTTTGTCAACTAGAGGGAGAAGTGCAGATCAAAACATCCGCCCCAAATAAATTAAAATATTAAATGAAAAGAGCTGCGTTTTATATCTCCTTTGCACAGTCTTTGAAGCCTTTGTGGAGGTCTAGAACAAAGACCTCGCAAATGGCTTTACCACTGTCATCGCCATGGAAACCTCTACTCTGAAGAGGACCAGAGGTCGACCATTTTGTTACACTGGTTCAAAGGGCCCAATTTGTATGACAATGAGTGATTTCAAGTCGAAATATGGTTGTTTTTTCTTCCATGTGCGTTTGATTTTAAAGATTTTTTTTTTAATAAACAAAATAAGTTATGATGAAATTCATTTCACATTACCATATGAATGAATTTGTGTCAAAGTCAATGTATTTATGTTCTTTTGAAGTACGGTGAACAGGATCTAGAGCTTTGATTTTCCCTTTGTTTCCTTGCGTACGAATGGGTATCGCCCTTGGCACTCACACAAATGTTTACGGTTTCGTTTGCGTCTGTTGCTCGGGAATCTGATCGCATAAGAATCGGATCTCTGGTTACAGTCCATTGAGTTAATAAATAAAATGATTATTTTGCATAGTTATTGTTAATATTTATTTTTGTTTTGTTTTGCTGTCTCTGCTGATCCACCCACATGTGATTTTTGTGTCACTGATGGCTGCTACAAGTGTATTGTTTGCCGCTGACTCCATTGCTTGTCTTTTTACCATGTCTCATTTTTCCCTCCCCCATGCTTCCTCCATTTTTGCCACCTCCATAATCCTGCCTGCTGCGTGATGTCAACCACATTGACCTCCTAACCCATTTACAGACTCTCAGATATTTTATCAAGGTATCCACCAATGTTTAGTTGCCCTTATGTTCGTCTGTACTCTGCATGTGTCAAGAGGAAATATTCTTTTATAATCTGAAACGTAAACAAGAAACATTCCTGTAAAGTATGGTTCGATCTTGTGACTGAAAACCTATTTGCAAGTCAACATCTTGGTAAATAAATAGGCAATAACTAATTGTCTATAAACCACCATCATCTTTTAGTACTCTTATCTGTTGTTTGTGATACTTGACAGAAGCCAATATTGGCTATATTAACAATCTTCCCTTTCCATTTATTATTGGATTTTAAACCAGTTTAAGTTTGCAAGATACGCATATTTCCTGACTAATAGTCAAGAAACTTCATTGCTATTCATAAATAACCCAATCCTCATGAACTGCAATCTCATTAATTCTGGTTAGATAAATGACATTTCATTATGATCCCTCAATCTTAATGAAAATGCAGATTAGTTATACAAAATCAAATAGCATTTAAAAAATATCATATCACAAATAATAATAATAACAGGGCCTTGGTCACATACTAGTAGAATCAATCTTCCAATTCATTCAAGATCTTACCATATGGTATTTTTAGGTCATGGCACAATGGCTTGACTTTCATTTTGCATGAATTCCCTTGCATTTCCTGCTTGTAAGACCTACCTCATTATGCAATGACATTTCGGATGGGCTAAGCTTTGGGCTTTATTGGTTTCACATTGTTACACTAATGATTGTGTGGTCTACATTGCTAGTTTAATTCAAATACATACAGTAGTTGTGTTCTGTATCTTTACTCATTCTACTACTCTCTCTCTCTTTCTCTTCCTTTCAAACCTGCCTCTATTCGCTCCCCTCACCAGATCCCAGTCCTGTACCTCAGTCCAGCATTGACCACATTGTCATTGGAATAGTGGTAGCCGTTATCGCCTTTCTTCTCTTCTGTCTGCTTATTGTCTTGGGACGCTACTTGATCAGACACAAAGGTAAGGTCTACCCTAGAGCTACTTGCATAATAGTTTCTGTATTATAGGTATATATGATTATGTGTTTCAGCTGTTTATTATTCCCTCTGTTGGTGGTCAAGGTCTCGTTTACCATAAACGACCAACTGCATCTCAGCCGCATCTTCCAAACACACACACGCCCAAATAGATAAAGACATGTATCAATAGATGTATTAATTAAAATTAGAATAACTGACTATAAATTTTGGGGTACAGAAAGGTGGCCATAGCAGGTCGGGGGGTTAAGCAACCAGGTCCATTAAAAGGACAACAGCCATTGGGCTGGATCCAGACTTAAGTAAGTGCTTGAAATGAGTTACTCCTGGGCTAAACCATGTTGATTGCAGGGCGAGTCAAGGTAATTGTATTCTTTGCATGTAGGGATATATCTTTGAATTGCTTATTGCACACAGATACTGACCAGCTTTACTATCACACTGTTATTTAGACTTGGGATAGGAAGCATCACCTCTCAACTCTAATCCTGTTTGCAACAGATGAAATATGACTCCCCTGCAATCAACATGGTTTAGCCCAGGAGTAACTAATTTCAAGCACTTACTTAAGTCTGGATCCAGCCCATAGTCCTTGGATGCTTTCCTATACCAACTACCAAAACCAAAATTGGACACCAAAAACCTCCCTTAATTTGCTAAGCAAAGGAGGCAAACCAGGACCCCACCATGATGCAGGCAACCTAACTTACAAGGGAAGGTATGCCCCTAACTAACAACAAGATAACTTACCCGTTCCCTAACCACCAAACTAGCCACCGGTACCCCTACCACTACCGACAATCCCTGCCCCATCAGAAAAAAATCGTTAAAAAACAGCCTTATAACATTACTAACAACAAACAAAGGGAGGGATGGGAAGCAGTGATCAAAGAGACAGAACCACCGGCAAGTAGCCATTTTTATAGAAAATATAAAACTACCGCAATATAACTAATGCTGGGTACAAACTTTCACGATGTCCCCGGTATCCAACAAAATGGTCAAAAGCCAGGGAAATCATAAAGACTGTACACACTACCCGATGATCGCACTGTGCCATCCTTACAGAATTGGCACAACACTGGTTAAATCGCTTAAGCCAAGAAATGCCTAGTGCATTTCTGGACCATTTTGACGGTCAGACGCTGCCCCATTATTGGGTGGATCGGCCCATTATCGGCTGATCAGCATCATAATTGTATAGTGTAATTGTATAAAGCTGTATAAAAGCAATACTTAAGCCTTTAGATTACCTATCAGTGTGTGGACTTGACAGATAATCCGTTGCAGATGTTTTTATCTGCTGGTTTAATCTTTCAGTATGGTTGATCAGTCACACAGGGATGGATTGGGAACGTAAAGTGGCCCTGGAATAAAAAATCTGCAAGAGGCCACATGTGTTTGGGATCAACTTTTGGTGGAGTCCAAAAAATATGTAAATTTGATTAGTACGGAATAAAGAACCTACTGACAAATATTTCACATTCCAGTAAATAGATTTATAGTGACCTTTATGCAATGCAGGTAGTAACTGCCACCAGACCACCACCCAATACATACAGCATCATTGTGACCAGCAGGCAATACATACAGCATCTTAGTGACTACATACCAATACATACAGCATTTTAGTGACCACCACTCAATACATACAGCATCCTAATGATCTCCATTCTATACAAACATCTTTTCAGCAACTACCACCCATAACAGTCAACATCCTAGGTTTCTCTAAATAAAAAAAAGAAGCTGCTGAGTGGCCTCCAGAGGCCACTGGCCACTGGCTTACTGGGGATATTCATTGTAAATCCTATGGCCAATCCGCCTCTGCAGTCAGAGATACTATAACAGATCACTGTACTTGTCATTCTGTCAGTGTGTGGGGTCACTTCAAGATTGATTCATTTTGTAAGAGCATTTGTGATCTGTTAATTGGAAAAATTATCTCTCAATATATGGGATTCTAAAGATACCTTTCATCACTAGCCTACCACAGCTGCTAAAATTTGGGAGATGCATGATGGGAATAGAAAAGACTGCTGGAAGGCAATTGAAGAAAAGCCACTTTGTCAAGAACTATGGGGAAGACATTATAGATCTTTAGTGTAGTAAATGCTGGAGGCTATAGTGATAATTGATTAATTGATTACTCCGGTCCTTTAACTTGGCCGTAAACTTCTGCAATAGTCACAGGATAGCCTAAACTTGCCTTGTAAGCAAAGAGACGTGATTATCCTAGCGGCAAAACTTCATTATTAGGACATCAGTGGGCCTGATCTAGACTGAAACGCTTGCTATGTTTGGAAATATCCTATGTAAATAATAGGTCATTAAGAGTGATCAAGTTGTTAAACCTAAGTCTGGCTCTGTATGCAAGTGTAAGAACACACTGTTACTGTAAATGGGATTGTTAGCCTACCTCTTCCCTCGCCATAACGCCACATCAGATGCAGGCAATCTAAGGTGTGCAATGTATTCTGGTCTGGATAGTAGCAGTAATAGCCTGGTATTATTCTGGGTATGCGTAGTGCAAAAGTACAGATAAATACGCTACACAGGCTAACAGGCAGGGGCGGATTAGCGGATAAGAGAGTGTTAGTTGCGGGTCGGCAGTCACCTCTCTTTAATCACTGAATACGGTCCAGTCTGAAGGTTGCCTATGCTTGCCGTAGATTGTAGACAAAACTTCTACCAGACAAACGGATACTAAAGATGTTCATCATATTGGTGATGACTTGGCTTTTTTTTTATCATGCCCTATATCTCCTTTCTTCCACTATGAAAAGATGAGGATGATCATGGTGATGTTGCAGTGTTGTCTATTTGTCCATTTTCAGGCACCTATCTCACCCACGAAGCCAAGGGTTCCGATGACGCCCCAGACGCTGACACCGCCATCATCAACGCAGAAGGCGGACAAGGCGGGTCTGACGACAAAAAGGAATATTTCATTTAAGCTCGACACCTTCTCCTGAAAAAAATGTGACCACGGCAACCAATCAACACATATTTAACAACGTAAAACAGCATCGGAAGAACGAGGCGTAACCAACATTGTAAAATCCGACGGATGACACTCTCTCTGTCTAACAGGGCCAAAACAAGGAGAAGGGAACAGGAGAGGAAGGGACAGTGAACGGAGTTATCGCGCTTCTTAAACAAACTTGTATAAAAGTTATTACTAAAAACTCTTAAAAAGCTTAAAAAAAATTGCTTGCTTAAAAATCTACATATCTTCAGTGAACGCACTATTCTAACAAACAAATAATAATCGTGAGTTATGATTTTTTGGTTTATTTTCATTTACAATGTGTACAGAGTTCTATGTTTTTATTTTTTACTTTGGAATGTTGGGGTCGGGAAGGGGAGAAAATATATTTAAATATATTTAGTGGTTTTTTTTGTTTTGTTTTTTGTTTTGTTCGTTTTTTTTTCCAGGTGAATTAAAAATGTAGGATAGATATTTTTTAGAAAGGAGTTTTATCCGTCAGGAATATATAAGGAGCGATTTATAAGGTGCCACAATTATAGCTTCCATTTTAAGACAGCATGGCTACTTGGTCGGACGAAGTGTATGGCTTCCATATTTAACCATTTGGTAGCCAGAGGCCTTTTTCTTTTTTTTGTTAACTTTTTTACTTCTTTTAGCTCTGGCCGAGAACAGCTTACTATGATGCTGTTGGCATTTGAAGAGTAACGTGTTAAGTAACAAAAAGGATTATGGGAAAATGAGCAAGAGGGGACCTCTATGGCCATCATCAGTATGGCCGAATCTTCTCTCAAAGCGGGTCATGTCTCTAACCGAGTTTGCTTAGGCTAATCAGGGTCTCGGTTTTGCACAGAAACAAAGTAAAGGCACAGTGTTATAAGTTTAGTGTCATAATGTTTCATGTTGGTTTCTTTTTCCACCTGTCCCTATGTCTTTACCCCAGCCCAGACTACTGAATAAAACGGTATGGCATGTGACAAACCAATCCAAAAACAATCCTTTCTATTCCGTTATTTATGGGGGCGGCAAAAAGTACAGTGCTCTGATTGGTTGCCAGTTAGTAAAAAAAAAAGAGTTTTGATTGCAACACAAGTATCTTACTAGATAAATGGTATTTAATCTATTACAATGCTTCATACCTCCTAACGCATTTACCACAGGAATACATCATGAGGTAATTTATCAGTTTGCAACTGTGGACTTCTCATTCTCACTGAACAGACAGACATCATTCATCTGGCAGAGTAACTGATATTAACCAATAAATCTCTGTATTATGTCATACTATGTATGTACCAGGCTTGGCATAAAAAAAATTTTCAGCGTCTTTGTTGCATTGTCCATCATTTCGGAACTGTTTTGCCGTTTGATGCATTAATCCTACTGTGAGGAGAGCAGGATAATGTTGAAATGGCATAATATCATTAGATAAAGGGGTTTTGTTTCATGATTGAAATGTCCTGGTGCTCATTAGACTAATGGAACCAAGTTGTTTACAGAAGGCTATAATTCCTTCCTGCTATATGCATCGTCGGCCGGATCCAGACCTGAGACTGTCAGGCCACTTATGCATGCAAGGTGCGTAAGTTGCCTGATTTGACTGGAGGGCGCATGCAAGTATCATACGGAACTTTCCTATGAAATGGGCTGTGCTTCCCATACGCCCAATAAAAGTGGGCGGGGGAAGCATGCTAATTGTACAGTGTGGGAGGGGGCTCCCACACTTGTGCGGATCAGCAGTTGTACGGACTGCTGATCCGCATGATTTACTTAAGGCAGGCTTATGGCAGCATAAGCTGCCATAAAGCCCGCACAAGAGAGGGGAGTGACAGGGGGCATGCACTCCCCTCTCTTTGTTGGACGGACAGAAAGCATACGGGAGTTTGGATCCGGCCCGTGTTATTAAATCTACTTTATGTTAACATCATTCAGTCACCTCTTCATAACCGCCATTAATTAACATTAAAGCACAATTGTATAGTTTCAGTATATGTAAATTCTAGAATACATGAATTTGGTGGGGCTAAATCTTCTTTAAGATTTTCCAAATGTCAGTGGACCATTGTTTGCTACCCTAAAAATGAAATTTCCTAATTTATTGTATAAATAAGATTCTAGAGATCATGGACCTGATGACCTCCTAGATAATTGAATATCTATGGAATTATATATGTACAGATGTGTCCACATACATCTTTTGTCAAAATGGGAAAAGCCCACCATACATGGTGAGATATCGTGATATGTAGTAAGCCCATCTGGTGGGGAAAAGTGTTAGGGGCTTAGATTAATTTAAAAAGTCAATATAACTCTAATATAGCACTAATCACGGCTCCCATTGTGACATTAAATGGAGGTGACGTCAACTATTCAATATTCGTAACTAGAGCAGCTGGACAGTCTGGGAATCATACAAGGTGATGTCACCTCCACTAAAACTCACAATGGGAACTGCGATTAATGTTCAATGGGTGGTGTCACATACATTGAAACTCCCAGCAGGATCCGCAATTAGAAGTTACGCTCGCTGCTACAAATATAAAAAATTTTGACAGCTGACAGCTCATTTTTGGTTGTCTCTATTTCAAAAATGCGCTTAATTAGAGACTTTTCATAATGCATGGGTAAGTAAGCCAAAAGATGTATTTTTTGGCAACTTACCCATTCATTAGTCGTTAGCTTTCCAACACAAGACCCAGCACCCAACGCTACCGACAAGAAAGGTTAGTGGTCTTAGGATACGTGGAGGGGATGTAGTGTAGAAGGGGAGGTTAGGGTTATGCTGCGGGGAGGGGATGGAGCATATAAGGAGAGTCTAAGGGTTATGCTGCGGGGAGGGGATGGAGCATATAAGGAGAGTCTAAAGGTTATGCTGCGGAAAGGGGATGGAACCTAGAAGGGGAAGATTGGGGTTAGGCTGTGGGGAAGGGAGGGCTAGGGCTAGGGTAATGAAAGGGAAGGGATAGGGTGTGGATTAGGATAAGAGTTGGGGTTGTGGAAATACTCACCCATCGGCAGTGGGAATTC